>MJUU01027490.1:3994-88766 GCA_002080025.1 Modiolus philippinarum
ATCTGTTCAATAACAAAGGCACTCGTTCTATTGGTTACTTAGCTAAGTCGTTATAACGAGATACTAAGTCGTTATAACGAGTAAGCTAAGTCGTTATAACGAGATACTAAGTCGTTGTAACGAGATACTAAGTCGTTATAACGAGTTAACTAAATCGTTATAACGAGATACTAAGTCGTTATAACGAGATACTATGTCGTTATAACGAGATACTAAGTCGTTATAACGAGATACTATGTCGTTATAACAAGATACTAAGTCGTTATAACCAGATAAAAATAAAACACCACCTGGCATTAACGGACTTCCGTAATTTTCTGCTATTTTCATTTCTTTTTTAAATGTTCAAAATATAACCTTATTCGACAAGAATTTAAAAACCGAAATATAAATACCATTGAAAACAATTATAACAATCATATTACAAAAATTGTTGAAATATTATCTTCATCGGGTCACTTACAATATGTTGCTCCATTTATAAAAAAAAAAAGTCACTTATAGTGAGAAAAGTAGACAAATGATTTCACGATTCACCATCAACAATATAAAAATATTAACTATACATATTATGTCATATAATTTTGTATATTTATTTCATATGGTACTTTATATGTTTGCATATATGCTTTAAACCTTCAAGGGTTTACTATGCATTTTTAATAAATACATTTTGTATACAGTACTTAATCTAATCTTTCCTGTCCACCTATGTATAATGTACTTCGTTGCCACTAGGCGAGTGACATGACTGGTAAAATTTCATTTTTAATGCACCTACCTAACACACGGCTACATTATACATAATTAGAAAGCATTATATATATAGTTTCCAGATATGTCGGTCGTAAAAGTGAAATGTGGTGCTGTTTCGTGCAAATCCGGGTCAAAGGTCAATCAGTTGAATAATTGAAATATCAGCCATTGGTAATTTTCAAGTATACTTTTTCACTTTTTCGGATGGATACAAAACAAATACATAAAAAAGAAATGTTTTCTTTGATTATATTATGAATAAACACAAAATAATGGTAAAAATGGCACAAAAACAACGTAAATTTCGGCTATAGCTGATATTTAGAAAATGTAGTGAAGATTAATATTTAGAATGACCTTGACCTTTATTTTTTCTATTTGTCCCTAAAACAAGTAATTTAATGTATTTATTGAGAATTACACAAAGAACTTTTAAACTGGAGTACAAGTGGGATAAACTGAGTTTCAAATTGCATCTTCTACACAAACAGGTTCAATATGTTCTCAAAACGAAGGAAAGTGAAAAGTCCTAATCCATGAACTTGGAGGGAACATAATGTTTTGCACTTGCCAGTCCGTCAACTAGCCTGCACGTTTATATGTCTGTACGTCCGTTTATATTGTGGTACTACTCCCGGTTTGACATATTTGGCATACAGTTTACTCTGATTCAGTTTTCGTATATTTTATTTTTCTAAAAAAATACACGTATAAGTTATACTTCAAGAAATTTGCAACTTGGAAGATCTTGGCTAGTATTCCAGAGGCAGCCATATGATTTGTTCAAATGAATAACATTTCACCTTTGAGTAACATTGTGAAAATTGTAAAATTTTGAGTTCAGATCTATTTCTCAGAAACTATAGGTGATACAGCAATGAACCTTGACGATGGTCGACTAAGCTTTAATCTGATATAAGTCTGTTAGAGAGACACCCGTATCTCGTAGACGTATTTTCTTGTCTTTTATGCAAGGACTGACCTCTTGTGTCATGGGCAACTGTATTGCTTTGGGTAGTATGAACTTGTCAAATAACCCCGGCAATCAAGTTGAACTAATCTTTTTAGTCAATATTATGTGCACACTCTGAATGAGGGTGTTCTCGCTATATAGAGAATGGACGCACACCGTCCAAAATGAATATGTCATTTTCATTTTAAAGACCATAATAAGCTAAGCTGTAAGATACCCTTTGAGATCATTATAAATTAGTTACAGAAAATGACTGCAGCATTTCCAAAAATACATTAAACATATACATTTTGTTAACATTGCGCATTTGCAATGCTTTGCTCGGGCTAAATAGTATGTGCTAATTTACTGAAAAATAAATGTTTTCTTTTTTGTCCCTTACTCCTGGTGTGGTGTCCTTGTGTCTTAGTGTTTCCGATGTTGCCATTGTTCATTTTTAAACCTATCGATCTTTTGATGACAAAATACCAAAGTTACTATGAATTTACATTCTATATATGTATTCTGTATTCTGTATATGTATTCTGTATTCTGTATATGTATTCTGTATTCTGTATATGTATTCTGTATTCTGTATATGTATTCTGTATTCTGTATATGTACATTTCGACAACTTATGTGTTTTCAGTGCAGATCAAATAAAAAAAAATGATATCCATAAACCGAAATATGTGTAATAGCTGATAGAGATCAAATTACCAATAGATTCTAAAACGGAAAGCCAAAATCAGCTAAGGACACAGCTATACAAGAGGGAGACTGTCCGTTCAGTTCTCACTTACTTTACTGAAGCCATTGACGAGAGGTCTTAAATTCAAACAAGTTATGAACAATTTTGTGTCTTTTTTTTTTTTTGCTGGCAGGCTCGTAAAGCAAAGTTTTTTTTTTTATCAGAAGACATTATTTCATGTGATGACTTAAAAGATGTTTTAGGTATCTTATTTCTAAAATAAATCAACTTGTGTGTCTGTGAAGAATACCGGCAGCACATAGAATGTGATTCGTAGACGCCGAATTTGAGAAAAGGGATATGGTGCAGTTCATTTTGTATTCATACGTCTATCTATTCTACCGAAAGTAAACTTCAGATGTTTAAAAACGTAAAAACATGCATGGGTCTTGCTTACCAAGTATAATACATGCATACAACATTACTAATCTTTAGTCAGCACCTTGTTTTTTTCCGTTTGGTGTTCGTAGGAATAGCATACAAACTGACCACTTAATCTTAGAAACTTCGGATCTAGTTATTATATCGTGATTACTAGTACTAGACGACATTGTATTAAAAATATTTGCAGGATTTTCAGGTTGGGAAACAAGGGAGAACTTTTACTTGCTAGCAAATTTATGTTTAATAGCAGCATTTACGATATCTGATATTTCTCAGTGGAACAGTGGGAATTCCCCTAGCAACATGCCCTCTGTATACTTCATACTTCAAACAGGGGTATTTTAAACTTGATTTAACTAGAAGTGGGAGCAGTCGCAAACGACAGCTAACTCCCTCGCCCGCTGTCAAGAAATAATTAGGGTATCTATATACATGTATGTATGAATGTCTAGGGTACATCCACTGAACACTGAGTTCATTGATGTGTAACATGTAGTATCTCAGATATAAATATTAATGGAAACTTTAACCTATGTCAGTCAAGTTTTAAATGTAGGTCAAAGTGACCCGATTATTATCTGAAGCTGCCTAACTCTCACAGATGCATCCACTGACCAAAATAATTGATGTGACTTATGTAGTAACTCAGACATAACCCTTAAGGCAAACTTTAACCGGAGTCATTGAAGCATAAACTGTAGGTCAGAGTGACCCAATTATCATCTGAAACAGCATCACTCTCCAAGACGCCTCCACTGACCAAAGATGATTAATATGCAACATGTTGTTCCTTAGATATGAACCTTAACACAAACTTTAACTAGAGTCATTGAAGCATAAAATGTAGGTCAGAGCGACCCAATTATCATCTGAAGCAGCATCACTCTCCAAGACACATCAACTGATCAGAAATGACTGATGTGCCCCATGTAGTTCCTCAGATTTGAACCTTAACGCAAACTTTAACCGGAGTTACTGAAGCATAAAATGTAGGTCAGAGTGACCTAATTATCATCTGAAGCTACAACCCTCTCCAAGACGCATCCACTGACCAAAGATAATTGATATTCCACATGTAGTTTCTCAGATATGACCTTAACGCAAACTTTAACCTGAGGTGGGACGAACAGACCCACACTCGGACGGGCGGACGGGCGAGATGCTATATCCCCTCCCCAACTCCGTTGGGCGAGAGGATAACAAATGACATGCAAACAAAACAACACATCCAGTAAATTAGACTTCAGTCTTTACCGACAGACGAGATAATAACTTCTTTGATTGTAGATTCGATGTAAAATTTTTTTACTTAGAGAAATTATCTTTATCTAAAATTTTAAAAACAAAATTTACTGTGAATTTAATTTCTGCAGATGGCCATTTAGACAATTTATGTCTCTTCAGTGCAGATTAAATCTTAACATTTGGAAACCATATCAACCATATCAAACCATATCAAAACCACATGAAAGGTGATGAAGATAAAAAAAACAACTGGCAACTAGATCCAAATCGAAAGGATAGCTAAATGTCGGCACAACAGAAAAAAATAAAAGTAAGAATTAGAATTGATCACCAATTTAAGACTTGGGGATGAAAAGCCTTTCGGAAGATTAATTTAGGTTTGGGATATCTTGATAATCATATTGTGTCTGAAAATCACATGTGATGCCCCTGCAAGATACATGTTAAACCCGAGTGGTTGTAAGAGATACCATGATATTGGAGACACAAATATAAATTATTTATCACATGCATATTAATGATGTTTGAATGACCTGCACGATAAAGAATAGCTAGAGAGGTTGAACCATATGTAACCCCTTTTACTAATTTAGCAAAAGGGTGACTAGGTTCAGTAATCTATTACTTTTTATCAAAATATCATATCCCTATGCACATTTTGGATAAACGAAGAAATGACATGCAAAATGAATACTTCTTAGCATAAAACTTGAGAAGGAGTTGTGCTTACATACCATCTATCCAGCCCAGTTTACACATGGAGAGGCAGGTGGTTAGTGGTCAGAATAGGGTAAAACAATATCTCCCGTAGTTTTTTGTTTTTTTTAAGGAGCAAAAAAAAAAGGAACCTATTAAGAACATATACATGTATGTACTTGATATCATCTGGAGGATCAGGATACACTACTTAACAGGGATTTATTCCTTTAACCAAATTTTCTGAGTTCAGAGCAAATTAAGCATGCGAATAAAATCCCTTTTAAACGCATTTTATGAAAAAAGAAACAAGACCAAATAATATCAATCGAAATAATTAACGTATGCCTTAATAATACAAGTGCCTCATTTTAAACAATATCTCACTGAAATTACGAGGTCAATCTTTTAGATCGTCAAATCTCAATTTTGAATATATTTCTACCAATAAAAATTTAAGAATTGAAATTTAGAATATATTTGTGAATGTGCAGATATGTATATCGAATTGTACGGATACTGAAAATTTACTTAAAATGGACATTTTGATGTTCAGCGAGTATTCTTATCGTATTACCGTCATTTCTGAAATTGAAAAGTGCCTGTGATTAATTGCGTTTTTACAAAAATTGCACCGTACGATTTTCTTACGACCGGGCAAAAAAGAAGTTGCAAACATTCATCTAACAATTGTGAAAAATTCAGCTGTGTGTTAGGTAGGTGCATTAAAGTCGAAAACTAAGCGACTTTTTCGAAAATGTTACTCGCCTTCACCTAAACATTACATCTACAACGCGAAAGTCAGATATAAAAATAACCAAAAAAAAATAATAATAACCGAGTGGTATAGGTGGCTAGAAGAACTTGAAGGCGGTGTTGCCTTATCTGGTTAATAAACCATGAAAGGATATAGAAGATGTAATCAGAAAAATTGCCACAAGTACATGGTAGAACCAAGCAAAGGAACAACACTTCCATTTTTGTTCTCCATCCCGAAGTCACCTTGAGGCTTTCAACAAAGAGCTTTGCTCATACGCCATAAATGTTAATCAAAGCTCCGATGGAGCTGAAGCTCGAAAGCTCTGAAAATCTACACGTGGCAATACTTCGTAGTCATTCAAAGAACTGTTGCATTCGTCTGCATGTATTAAGTTATTCCGTAATACGTGAAAATAATCGGATTGTGTGATTTCGTATGCATGTCGATTTCATTGCTATAACATGTCACAGGTAAACAAACGTTATTTTCATCTTTGGCAAGTTACTGCGCGGCAGCCGCGTTGATCCGAGACGCAATATAAAAAACGAGTAATTTGATTAACATGCATATCGTTTTCAATTTAATATAACAACACCATATTCAACTAAAAAAATGAAGAAATATAACTTAAATACTCAATGTATACGATTTTGAAAGAAACTTGCGCGCTATATTTTATCGGAAGCACGAAGATCATCTATTAGAGCTGTTAACAGGCTTGAAGCCTCACGTGATTTTTTCTTGTCCTTTAACAACTCTCCAGCCATTTCATGGCTTTCGAGTTAAAAACGACATTAGCACCGGTTTAGAGCGGAATTCATTGTTAAATGTCAAAAACGCCACATTCATATCTATGACTCATGGATTCAGGATCGTCAACCACCATATTCTTACGCCCAATGTTATACATTGCCCGACAAAAACAAATCTAATAGAATTATAAAGTCAAGATAACAGTTAACACCAACAATGGCCGAAAATTACAATCACAAACCACAACCCACACGGGAACTGCACTACAAAATACAAATACCAGACTAGAGAAAATCACAAATAACGATAGGAACTCGGAATAGACAAAAGAAGACAACCCAACATCTAAATAACCACAGGTCAATTATCTAGTTAATCTCAAGAAAAACTTGACAGAATAAAATAATGAGCACTTTAAACAGAATAGTCAGACTAACGTTTGGACATTACAAGAAATAAATGGCCAACATTTGGCATCCATATGAAATATTCTCCAAAGAACAAATACACCATAACTGATATACGAAGAGAACATCATATCTCGCAAGGGGAATGTTTTGCTGACTATGCACTGCAGAAGAGACAAACTCTTAAAGGATATGAAAGGATATGGACTGAATTGCACAGGAGATAAAGTCTCTACAAAAACATTGAAATGGAACAACGCTTTAATGGGTGTTCTTCATATGGAAGTCAACAAGAGACTTTCAACTATGGGTTTCGCTCATTCCTCATATAAAGTTTTGAAACAGCCAGTTTGTCGAATTAATGCTTCAGGCATGTTTGTTTTTATTCATGGATGCAGGATCTTTACCAAACATCAAATAACCTCCCGCCAATTTTCTTGAAATGGCTGTCATCCGTTATCCCACTAAAACTACCATAAAATAAACAACCAGGGGACACTTATTTGTTCAATTGCATAATAAAATACACATGTCCGCTATAACCAGAATGTTTAGACCAATATATGTATGTGCTTGAATGTTTATCCATGTCATATGCCTGACTAAGTGTCGGTTGAATACCCTTTTGATTTAGTAATGCTGCGTTCAGACGTACATATAATGCGCATCGAATACGCATCAAAAACGTTTTCGATGCGCATTCGATACGTATAACGTGTGAACGCAACGTTACAAATACGTTTTGAGTAACGCAATAACTAATACGTATTAGTTTAATACGCATCGAATGCGAATCAAATCGTATTATGTGTGAACGCAGCATCAGATTCGAATGATTGTGAGGCTCTTCACGGTGTTGAAGACCGTACGGTGATCACTAGATTCGTTGTTTTGGGTCGTTTTACCTGGATATGGGATGTTGTCTCCTTGACATTTACCCAATTTCCTTTCTCTCATATCTGTCTTAACATATTATGCTTAAAATCAGTCAAAAATGAAGTGAGTGATTTTCGTTTAAAAATTTACAAATATCGTATGTCTAATTTAAAAAAAATCATCCGAAAAGAAAGAAGTATGTGACCTTGTGCAAAGCTCAGCCCTTAACAGTTTTAAGCTCTTCAGCTCATTTGTTCTCTTTTTGGTATTTTGTTGGTTAAATAGGAAAACCACAAGGAAGTGCAGTATACCGGCAATCAAGTCTTACAAACTCGATGGGTAAGAGTTAGTTGCGGGTGACTCCCACAAACACACACTCCAACCTACATATTTAATGTACATACGTATGTCGGAGGGCTACTTATATCAAAAGTAACTAAGGTTTTACAATCTGTTTTTCTGGTGTTATAGCACAACTAAAGACCTTATGTTTTGTTGAATACATGCTATATAAAATGCCGTTATTTAACGGAGAAATATGTGTCTATGATAGGGAACTGTCAACAGGGATACAATTAGGGTGCGATCCTGTGGATACTTGAATGACATTTAGCAGATTTGTTACTTTATTCGTAGGAAGCCAGGTTCATACAAGGGCTAGTTCAGAAAAAAGGGACAATAAGAAAGTCAAGCCCTTCGATTTCAGCTTCCGTTATATAGATGATGTTCTTGCATTTAACAATCCTCAATTTAAGGATAAAATTTATCTTATATACCCAAATGAACTCGGAATTAAACAGACACTGATACACCATCAACAGCATCATACCTGGACCTATACCTCTACATTGACAACTCTGGACGTCTGAAAACTAAACTTTACGACAAGCGTGATGATTTCGAGATTTCGACTTTCCAATAGTGATCTTCCCGTTTTTGAGCAGTAACATCCCCACATCTCCTGCATATGGCGTGTACATTTCACAACTCATTCGCTATTGCCGTGCATGTACAGTTGGGTGCAGTCATAACCTCTCACAAAGTTAACTTAGAACTGTTCTAATGACTGCTATTAGTTAACTAGTTCTAGAACAGTTCTAGAGCTACTCTAGAAAAGTGTTCTAAAAGCAGTCATTCTCAAGAACTGTTCTAAAAGCAGTCATAGATTAGAACTGTTCTAAAAGCAGTCATCGAGTAGAACTGTTCTAAAAACGGTCATAACCTGTTCTAAAAGCGGTCATGGTCTCCCGTATAACTGCTTTTAGAACTGTTCTAGGTTAACTTAGAAAATGACCGTTTTTATGACCACTTTTAGAACTGCTCTATCTTATGACCACTTTTAGAACTGCTCTATTTTATGACTGCTTTTAGAACTGTTCTAAGTTAACTTTACAGAGCAAAGTTACTGTCTCAAAAACTTATACATAAACTTTGTTCAGTCACCATTGCAATTGTCACTACAGAAGTTTTTCCATCACCAGGAATTGACAGACCATTACAAAATTTTTATTTCACAAATGAGAATAGATATCTTTGGGTAGATCCAGAGTTTCACCGAACTAACTAACACCGAGTTTTACCGAACTTACTAACACCGACTGTGACAAAACCGGTTCTTTTTCATTGGCGGGTGCTACACGTGGAGCAAATTATGCTTACCCTTCCGGAGCACCTGATGATACCTCAGTTTTTGTAGGGGTTCACACTGCTAGTGCTTTAGTTATGTGGCATTCTTGTTCATTTTTGTTAATCTGATTTGTCTTTGTCATACTGTCTCAATTCGTGTTGGATCTGAATTGCCGTGATTTTAGATTTATGATTTAAGAATTCCTGCTTTCCTCGCTTTGCTTCGGTATTCGTTTGCCGACGTATTTCTATATTTTAATGACCATTTTCTTTGTATATTCCATCTATTAATACTTATTTAATTGTTCAACAGATATATGTCATTCCTTGTTAGCATCAATAATCATCAAATTATTTCCCAGTTCTGTTATTTTATTAGATTGAAGACTGTAATTGTTTTTGTAAAATTATTGTGATAATTCTTTTCTGACGTACATGTAGGTTTGTTTCCAACATACTTACTCTTAATTACTAATTGGAGCCCCTGTTTCATTAACAACGTTGGAAATTATACATGGAAGATAGTATGAACCTAAATAATTATAGCATGCGTACAATATACAATAAGAATAACTTTAAAACATATATTAGTATATTGTATTTCTAATATTTCAGCTTCTAATGATAATTATGTGTCTCAAGAAACCTGACTAGTATTTTTTCAGGAACTCTTCATCATAAGGATAATCATATATATTGATGTTATATGCTGTATGCCTGGATAATTGTGAATCGTGTAAAGTAGAAATTCCACGTGCGAGTATAGCAGTTACATATATTTTATTATGAGTTATCATCAGACCAATCTTTCTATCCAAAGCCGTCATCTTATTTTGATAATTTTTGGGTTTTTTTTTTAGATGTTTTCTTCTAAAAAAATGTTAGGCAATCTATACAAATGTCTGTTAAAATGTATTCTTGGATCCCGTCAATAAATACTCGATAAATGATGTATATATCCGTCTTAACATCAGCCAAACAGTGTTAGATCTTCAAATTTTTATCAACAAATCTTTGTACTTTCCTCTCCGGGACTCGAACCATCGCTGTTGTGACATCTATGGCAACACCGCCTGCACTTTGTCAGCGCCCTAGACCACCCGGTCACCATATACATAGGTTGTGTCTTATCTTGATACTAATTTTTTCGTGGGTTGAACCATATCACAAGTCAAGTGGGAATTTAATCTCCCCTTCCAGCATAAGCATGCTTGGGGAAATCTTTGTCTTGTCATGCTCAGATGCCTCATTTTTCTTTCAGCTTCTCTATATTCTTCCATTTCCTAAACCTTTTAACATTGATTCTTTTGTTCTGTTTTGTCGTGTTAAAACATTTTCATTTTCACAAACGTATCTTGGGGATTAGGTTTGCTTCTGTTGACACAAGTTGCCTCTGTTTACCTGCATCTGGTTCTTTCCTGAACGTGAAAGATCTTGATTTCAACTCTCTTGTCCATACTCGATGCAGGGAATCGTGTTTCATCGCCATTTTCGTCAGAAAAATAACAAAACTGGCATTTCCAGACTTGTTTGATCCATTTTTTTTTTTTTGCTTTTAACTTCAGGAAATTAATATTGTTCCTTTTGAAGCTGTAAATCCCACACTGGATAACAATGAAGCATTTTTCAGCTTCTGCTGAAGAAAGTTTGCAACTTTGCTCACTTGATCAAGTCTCAACCAACTATAATACGACTTTGACCAAAATAAATATCAAAGTTTCCGGATTTCGATGAAATTTTATATGCAAGTGCATCAAATGAATCTCATTTCCCATGTGAAAAAAATCGGTCTAGCTAATATGACCGATTGAAAAATAAATCAGTTATGTTATTTTCATATAGAATCCATGTAAAACGTACAGAAAAATAATATACTAATCGTCTTTAAATTGCACGTGTATGAAAGCGTATCCTACAATTTTTCTGCAAATCTGCAAAAAGGATATGTTTTAAACAATGAAATTCCCATTTTAATGGTGTAAATTTTATATAATTTCGCCGGTATGAATATTTGAACATAGAATAGACACCCCAATTATAAAACCCGCCGTCAAAATAGCGACGTCGCCGATTAAAGTTATGATTTTAGGCGTGATTTGAAAGATGAATATCTAGTCAGCGATCTATACCACGGAAACGAACTCGGTGACCCTATAAAAAATTATACCAATAAAACAGAAATTTCTTTGGCAACATAATATCAATTTTTCAGAAAAATCGTAGGATCTAGTTTGAAACGACGATAATTCAAAGTGAAAATTACAATTATTTTACGTTCATTCTCAAGCAAATTCATAATGTACGCCGGTAGAGGCGCTTATTTACGTACCTCTCACCTTAACTTTGCTTCTAAATCTATTAGAATACTTCGTTTATGTTGATGGCAGTAAAGCCGTATGATGTTTTTGTTTGACATGCAGAAAGACCTGCAGTTCCTTACATTGCACCCCGTCCTACGATTAGAGTTTTAAAAAATCAGGAAAGATAAGTACTGTACTTTTACATTTTAATGTCCAGTAACACTAAACAGATTGACAAAGAATTTGAATTTTAACAAGTTGAAAATTTATTTGCTACCATTGGCTATTTTGGCATTGGGCAATTTATCGTTATCCATATCTGTGAAGATAATCTTGAATGGCAACATTCTGAATAAACCGTAAAACGGCATGCAAAAATATACCCCCCCAAAAAAAAACATCTACAATAAGAACAAAACGTTGTTAGATAATTCAGTATTACAACCATTGAGTAATGCAAGAATTGATTATACCAATTACAAATTATCACATCTGTCATCCACTATTTTTAAAATTATAGAATTTAGTTTCCGTTTTTAGTTCCTCAAAATACTATCTATCCAGGAAATTGGACCATACTGGATTTCTAAAGAAATTTAAAATAATCTTAAAATGACACCCGCCTCTGTCAATGAAACAAATGATTCCGAGTCCAGGTTTAAAAACCGGTTGTGGCAATATTATGTGTGCTAAAATCGAATCAGGGTCAGATCTGAGGGTCACTGAGAAGATTTCAAATCTGACACCGCTTACACTCAAGTACACACATGAGTCACTTGCCCTTCTCAGGGTGTATAAGACAGCATCAATGCAATCGTTTGGTGATTCGTCGATGGTTCCTTCTGCTTGAATTTCAATCCCTGATTGCAAATTTCTAACACATGTCTAATTGTGTTCTTGCATGTAGAGAAAGAGCTGGCCAAAGAGGAGAATGAGGACGAGAAGGAGAGAGAACTTCTTGACCTTGATTTATTGCGAACCATTGTCTTTTCAGTAGTCTTAGTAGGCTCATTCTTTATGTCTGGTTTTCTCCTCCGGTTTTCTACTTCCTCTTATCTTCTTAGGAGCTCCAGCTACTCTTATATCTTTCCTTACAATTATTTTTTCTTTCTTTTTCTGGGGACTTTTATTGTTGCCCCGATGTCTTTCCTTCCTAGTAGGTGAACGACCCCTAGAACTAATAGAGCTATTGGATTCCTTGTCCTTTAAAATCTTTGACTCTACTTCTATTTCTAGAAGTTTTTGGAAGCTATTTCAAATGGAACTGGAGATTTCCCATTCTGTTGGTTCACAGAGATCTGTTCATCCTGCACACTGGGCATGTTGTGGTGTTTGACTATCGCCAGTTTTCTTGCACATGGTACTTTTAAAGCTGTATCAGCTATGATGCACAACTAAATGGCGATTTAGAGCCCAACGAGTGATATAATCCCTGTCAGTACAAATTTGTAGCAATAGACATTTTCTTCTTGAAATTAATTTACCTTGAAAAGTATCTCTTTCTATTTTCAATTTTAGTTTTTTGTTTACAACGGCAAGGTTTGTTTTAACTTTATTAAGGGCAATGTGATACCAGTCATTACATTTTCTTTACAAAAATGAATAAACATGACAAAATATTCTGGCCTTTCAACAAACCAGTCTGATTGTGGTCTCGTATATATTGCTCTAGTCTTTTCAATACCCAATACTTAACATACTAACTTGAAAACTTCAGATTCTCAGTATGTAATTCGAAAGGAACCCTATTACTTATATGGACAGATCGACACGATTTCTGGCTTCAATTACTTAATTAAACTGTCTCAAACGAATTGATTACATTCACTCTGTGAAAAACAACGTCAGTAGAATACCTAAGGAACAAAGAACAAGATTACATAAATCAAAGTCTAGAGACAAGGCAAAAGCAAGAACACCAGAAGACGGAAGACCAGAGACACAACCACAAAACACAAACAATACAAATACAACAATAAAAACTAAGACACTAACAGTGTAAACTCGCAAAAAGAATGAAGTAATCTGCTTCAACAAATTTGTGCTTATTTCCTTCTTTAGTTCTTGTCCAAGGGACCCATAATTTCAAACGCTTTTCTTTCTTGAGGCATACCTACCAAATACTGTTTCATAGTGCCCTGGACTTTCTTGGTTGACCTTTTCTACTTGCGCAAATCCCAAGTTTGACACTAATTGTACACATCACTGGTTAACTTATACTAGAAAAATCTTTCCCTTTTTTAAACATAGCCTCCTTAATCTCCAAATGACCTCCAGTTACAGAATTATGTAACTGTTAAGATATAAAACCTCTTAATGCCTTTGCCATCACAATTTACCATTTATCCTCTTTCATAAAATCATCTTCAAATTTCCGATAAAAAGATTGTTTCATAAAATAAGGGAATTCAAATAACTGTAATTAACTATCCTTTGAGCTAAATTGCGAGACGTCTTATAATTTTGGCTTAGTTCCCTTTTTCATCTTAAATTAACTCGTTCTCTGATAAAAGGAAAACTTTACCTATCTCTCCAACATCTGCTTCACTCTTGCTATTATTATCAATAGCAATCGACCTAACCATTTTCCTCGTCCTATTACCTCTTAAAAATTATCTTTTCCAGACCTAATTGTCTTGGTTTACACCTCTCAACAAATTCACACAATTGCTCAGATGAGTACTTTTTATCTTTACTTAAACATCCTTCTTTCAAAACAATGGAGAAGCAGAGATATTTTCTTGAACGGTTTAAACCGTGGTAGAAATTCGTCTGATCAGAAAACCATTCCTATACTCTTAAATTTTCATACTTTGTTTAAAGGGGACCTTACACGTAAAACATAATCCTTAGAATAGACCCATCCCATGGTCACTCTTGACAAGAAAAGTCTGCCATAGACATAAAAATAAAAATTATATATACTACCAACGACTGCTTAAAGTTCCCTCCTCGTCACACAATAACGTCTATAAGATTTTGAAGTCTTCCTATAATCTGAATTAACTCTCTCCGCACCATTCAGTACTTGATTTGAAACAGCTCCCATACCATCATTTCTTTTTTTTGTAGTTTTGCTATTTCCAAAATTTGTATCAATTAAACGATCGCTCCTTTTTCGGGATACTACAATATAGGGGAAGTTATAAGTGCCTCTTTCAGGTTATTAAAAGCATTTTGAAAATTTTCATGCCATACAAATTTTCAACTTATAATTTCAGCCAATTTAAGCCAATGTCATGCTTTCATGGCAAATGTTTGCACACAGCCCCTTTAATATGAGCAAAATCCTTAAAACTTCTGACATTTTTAGTAGATTTAGGCTCTGTCCAGTCTTCAACTGCGCTAATCTTTGCGTCATCAGTTGAAATACCATTTTCCCTTACTGTATGTCGCAAAAGGTTTTCTTGCTTTGTGATAACGTACACTTTTTTGTCCTTAGCTTGAACGTTTGCTCACTAAATCTTGAAAATAAGCGGTTATACCGATCTTTATATTCTTCTTAAGTCTTGGATATTAGTATGACATCATCTATGTAGAAAGCATATTTTCTGTGATAAGCCTGCCAAAACTATTTCCATTAGTCTTTTCAAAAGTACATATAGCCCTTCTATTAGATATGATAAAGGGCTTTACCCGAAATTGTCAAAGTACAATTCCTTGTATGGAGAATACTGTTTTTGGACTGTCTTTTTCTGCTAGCTTTACTTGCTAGATATCACTTAAGAGATCACAAGTTGTAAAAAAACTTTGTTCCTTTTAGTGAAGATAGTGTTTCATCTATTCCGGGCCAATGTCTGTGAATCTTTTATAGTTACTTTATTGAATTTCCAAAGAATCACAACAGAAACCTACCCCAGCCCCATGTTTCTTTTCGTACCATAGCAATAGAAGTTTGTTTAACTTGTGTCCAATCCTTTTTGTATATTATACAAATAAAATAAGTTTAAACTAATAGAAACACCCCATGACCTTGGCTATATGACTGCTCTATAATAACTCTTTTGAAGATAATTTGTATTTCTTCTTCTGCAAGCTGACGTTTAGGCAAGGGTATACTATATGGGTTTTGAATCGCCTGTCCCAATGGCATGTTCAATATCGTCTGGAAAGCCCATATCCTCAGACGATGTAGAAAATATATCTTGATGCTTTATCAAAAATTTTTTCAAACTCTTCTTTCTTTTCTTTAGATTCATTTTCAAATGATTCTATTAAGTGTTCAGGTATTATATCCGTTTTGATGAAGATATTATGCAGTTACTCTGCACATTGCTTTGATATGTTTATGTTTTAGGTGAATATCTGCAGTTAAAAAAAACATCTGCACTTAAAAAAAAAACTACAACGACTGTGCAATTGTTTTTCGTGCAAATCTACATACATCATTCTGATTGGAAGTGGGGGTTAAAACAAAATTACCGAGGCCCGTCATGGGTTTCTTGATTACCTGATTATCAGGGTATTTTTTTAATGATTATTTGATTACGAGGGCTTTTATTTAATAATTATTTGATTATTAGCTTGCGTTTTTATATACTTTTTGATTACTAAGCAAAAAATTTATTGATTACCAAGGTAAAAATTTAATGATTATTTGATTACCAAGGCAAAAATTTAATGCTTATTTGATTCCCAGGACCCCCCATGAGGATCCCTCATTACCAAACAGAATTGTCAAGAGCAAAAGTAAAACAGGCAAAAAGACAAAGCAGGTGTAAAATCAATGGTAGGGTTTTTATGGCGCGACCAACTTCCCCTTTCACTATGGTAGTGTACGGTAGGAACTAAACATAAAATCATAATACTTTATTTCAACAACAAATTTGTATAACATATTGAAAGATCTATATTAATTGTCAACGTTCTTCGTAGTTTATTTCAATATTATCGCCCAGGAATCACAAACCACTGTGTTGTAGGTGTCTTTCCTGTTGAACCTGAAATAGAAATATTCCATGACTACGATATATACACAAAATATCTCTAAAGTTCTAATCATGTTTGTAACTGTTATTTGATTGATGACGATTTTTATCAGCACAGTTTTCGTTCGAATCACAGAAAAAGTAATACTGGATACCTTATACATGTATTTTCAATAACATAAAAAAATCTTTGGGAGACTATGTTACCAAGCGTATACAGTTTTAACTGTAAAGCAAGTTATAAAAAGATTTAAGCTTTCTAATGAATTGCCCATAGGAAAATTAATGTTGCATTGAAACTTAAGAGACTATAGTGTTTACGTTATGCTGATGAGAAAGCTCTTATCCATAAAAAGTAAAATTATAAATTGTTGTTTTGAAAACTTCAAACACGTATGATACAGTGCTTTCTGTCCGAAATTTGCTTTTTGTCCGATTTTGCTTTTTGTCCGACAATTTTGCTTAATGTCCGAAACTTTTGCATTTAGTCCGACGCTTTTTTTCTGATTTGCTTTTTGTCCGTCGCTTTTTGTCCGATTTTGCTTTTTGTCCGACAATTTTACTTAATGTCCGAAACTTTTGCGTTTAGTCGGACGTTTTTTGTCCGATTTGCTTTTTGTCCGACAATTTTGCTTAATGTCCGATATTTTTGCTTTAAGTCCGTTATTTATGCAACTGAGAATGACAATTTTGTTAATGTCCGATATTTTTGCTTTTAGTCCGTTATTTATGCAACTGAGAATGACAATTTTGCCTTTTTGTAATACGTAAAGCAATTTTGACAAAACCATAGAGACCGTACAGGAGGCCATTCTTTGCGTTCCAACAATTACACGGTGTGGTGTAAAAGTCATGTTCGGGGTGCGTTAGTACAGTAATGAAATTTGCATTTACAAATATCTCGTTCATCTTTCCAAATCAAATTTAATTAATATTTAATATCTTTATCTTTATGTGATGCTAATGATGCTGCTTCAGTTGTATATAAGATAAAGGTAATCCAGAGATTGGGTATTAACTGATTATATAATTATTTAAGTTGTTCATTTGCAGAAATGGAATTTACATTTTTGTCAGTAAATAAATAAAGAGTTCTGCCTTTTTTTTTCTTTTTTTTAACTAGTCCGTGTATTAACCAGATCTGTTACGAATAAAGGAACAAACGGACTTTATCATCCGCCAGACATGTTGGAAATAGATCTTCACCAATAGTATGTACCCGATAAATATCATTGGTGTTAAGCTTACTTTACATACGCTTGATTCCCTACAAGATCTGGGTTGCATGTGTCCAATGTTAAAATAAGTCCCCTGTTTGCGGCTATGTTGCATGAAGGGTGCAGACGGGTCTGCACCAAAGTGAGAAAAAAAACTTTGCCAGCAATTACGTTATTGAACAGAAATCGCAACTGTTCTTTGGAACCTGTTGTCTTGTTTTCTCACTGCAATGTCTTTATAATTTGGCATATATATTAAGATGTACTACAATTCCAAGAAATGAGTGGTCATTGAGAGTTTCGGGAAACTTACCAAAACTTTCCCCATTTTAAAACGTAGTAGTAAAAAATGTAATCGCTGAAATGTATTTAAACCACGATGTCATGTAAAATGTAAATGTAAATCTAGGAAATTGATGTGTAAATAAAAATGTTCAAGTGACCTAATTGCAACTTCAATTTTCAATTACAACCGGTTATTGCGTGGCTTCCAAATTTATGACTTTACATCCAAACCACCGATAGCACTTGCTCCTCTTCCCCATTCAATTTTAGTCCGGCTGGACATATATATATATATATGCATGTTATAACTGGTAAACTAGATATGGTAGACAACCTCAAACTACGAGCTATCCTCTCAAAAGGTACCAAATTCCGTACACCTCCGAACATCAATTGGAGGTACAACTTCAAGATGTTGATGGATGCAGTCGAGACTGACGTAATCAAAATGTTAAAAATTTTGATCGACAATATTTTTGTGGAATTCGGATGTTCGGACAATATTTTTGTGGAATTCGGATGCTGGACAATATTTTTGTGGAATTCGGATTCGCGTTATCCAACAGACAAAAAGGTTTCCTATTGGATCTGATTGTGCGCCACTCTTAGCTGAGCGTTTTCTGTATTCGTATGAGGCCAAGTTTTTAAAGGGCTTACATAAAGAAAACAAACACATATAGCCTAGTCCTTTAATCTTAGTTTCCGATACTTAGACGATGTACTTTCTATTAATAATTCAAAATATAAAGAATATTTACATCAGATCTATTAAAAAAAACTTGAAATTAAAGAAACAACTGGCACACCTACTTCGGCTTTGTACCTAGATGTTTTCTTGTATATTGACGAAGATGGACGTTTGAAATAAAAGTATATAAAAAAGCGCGATGATTTTAATTTCGTAATTGTGAACTTTCCTTCTTTTAGCAGCAGTATACCTACCTCTCCTGCCTATGGAGTGTACATGTCAAGGTTGATTCGTTACTGTCGAGCATGTTATTTGTACAGTGATTTTTTGTTTAGTTTTAATAGAGCAAAAACAATGTCCTTAAAGATCCTTAATCAGGGATTTGTTCAGCCTACGTGACCATAACACCATTGAAGGATATGACGTGTTGATCAGTGTCACAAATGGAAGCAGATACTTTCAGCTAGATTAACGTCTCACCGGATTTGACTTAAACAATTTTCACTTTTTCTATATTGACTCACTTACCCAATAGGAAAGTCTTTAAAGATCTCCTCTGAAACAACAATTCCAATAGTAAACAAACTTGGTTCTAAAACTAATGGGGAGGACATGGATATGGCAAATTGACACCTCATCGAAGATGTCAGCCAGAGGGAGCAAAGTTGAACATTGGATACACATTCACATCCTCTTCTTTTAAACTAGTTTGTCAATTAGAACCAAACTGTATCAAAATAATCCCTAGTTGGCCATGTTTAAATGATGAGTCTGCTTCACATCCAATTTAGCCACCAGCAATGAACATAATTTAATATAAATTCTATGGGAATTCATCACAATTTCTCTCAGCTAAAACAACACAACCAATTTGATGCACACTTGGTCATAATTATCCTCTGGAGGTCCAATTTGAAAGATATGTGAGGGACTAAGATGGCCATCAGTAGGTAAAAATGTATATTATTGGATCCTATTGAAAATCACTGAGACCTCTTTTCAACTGTAACTACCAGGCAAATATCAATTGCAATTGGTAGCAAAGGTCCATACTTGTGCCGTTTGAAAATTTTTTCGGCAGGTCTGCTTCACAACCTAGCTAGGCAAAGCCCAGCGGGGTATGGAGTCAATATTTGACCCCTATGGGTAAATATTCAAAAAACAGGTCTCTTCTTCTGCAACAACAAGTCCAAATATGGTCATAATAGTCCTTTCATTTTGATATGTCTTTGCAAAGTCCAATTTGCATGTAACTTGGAAGAACAGTTATTTTCATTTGAAAGTATTTGTTCATTTCCAACAAAAAATAAGTCCTGTGGTCCTTACAGGATGATACCTTCAATAAAATGTTACCAGTAGGCCTTTATTCATTCCAAAATGCTTACCATCTGGGGACATAGTAAAACTTTGGAACAAATATCAGCAAGTCTTATTAACATACTCGAAAATGAGACCCTATAATAATAGAGGTTATTTGGATTTTCTGTGTCAGTATGGTGAAGGTGGGCAATGCAGGCTCCTTAGAACCCCATGTTATGTGTACATAGACTGAAGCGAAGGTTGATATCTAAATTTTTTATTAATCAACAATAGAAAGAATACAACAAAAATTATTGAAAAGCATGCAAAACCGTCTTAGATCTATATATATTATTTGTCATTTGAGTGCATTATTTTCTTCACATTTTTATAATAGAATGATTCGCAATTAGATTTCCATTTTATCACTAGGTATCTGTCTTTTTCATAATGATTTGTTTTGACGGGACAACATGTGTCGTGACTTTCTGACAAATCAGAATATTGTACTTTTCTTGGTTACGATTTGAAATAATTTTATTTTGAATATAAGGTGAGCATATCTGACTGTTGTTACACACATTTGAAAACACAAACGAAAATGTTTATACAAAAGCAAAAAAATTGATATCGTGTAATAGTATGGTGCTGTCGTCTTTGTTGCTGTTGTTATCTGTCACAACTTTTGTTTTTCATCATAAACTTTAGTTTTAGGTCAACAATCTATACGAAATTTTAACACAACGTTCCTTTGCAAAAACAGACGTGTAGGATGGGTTTTGGTTATAATGGCCCGTGCAGGTCTTAAAACGGGGCTAAAAGGGGTACATTTGGTGTTTTCACATATTTGCATGCAGCTTACGTGTTATTTATCAGATTTGGATGCGGCTTCTTCCTATGTGCTCCTGAGGAAATTTCCTATCTGTGGTATGCCAAAGGAATTCATGTTTAAGGTACCATTCATGAGATAAATGTGGCCAGAGAGAGGCGAATCTTAAAATATTTCTTTCAGTGTTAGTCTTATCTTGATGCCGTTTTATGCAATGGATTTCTTTTTCCTGTAAATCACTGTATCCAGGGAATTACTGTATCTACTCGTTTGTGTGTCGAACAGAAATTGAATCCACACTTAACTCAATTTTATCTTTGCCCCGAGTTTCAGGATCGAAATTGCGAGTACCTTCCGACAACACCAGTTTCAACATGTTCTACTTTTTGTAAGTACGTGTTTTGTATCGAATTTTGCGGGGTTTATGTCTTTTAATTTCTCTTGACATAAGTTTTCAGTAGTATGCCTACAGATTTGGGGTAGCTATTATTTCTTTTCCGTAAGGGGCCAATTTTGCAAATGTGCAAATTACCTACAATGTTTATTCTCGTTCGATTTCTCTTTGGATTCCTTTTGATGTAAACTTTAAATGTGAGTCGATGCAGTTTGCAAAGGTCGTTGGCCCTTCAGCTCCAGCCAGGGTGACTTGACATCGATTCGTCCGTCCATCGTGAACTTTTCATTCAAAGATCTTCTCCACTGAAACCACTGGGTCGATTTGAACAAAACTCCTTGGGTACCAGTACCCTTTAAAAATTGTATCCATTGCATAGGTCTGCAACCAATACAAAATGACCACCAGGAGGGAAAAATAACATTTGTTAATATGCCATGGAAATTCATTCAAAGACTTTCGTATCTGAAACCACTGATCAAATTAGAACCAAACTTGATCACAAAAAACTTCGGGAGATCCCTTCAAAATTTTGTCCAGCAGGACTGCTCAAAATCCAAGATGTCCACCAGTGTGGAAAGAAGTTTTTCATCTGACCCTAATAGGGAATTTATGCCATAATGATCTCTTAAACTGCTGTCCATATCGGTCATGGTATGTGCACAATACAGTCATTTGAGAGCCTCTTATTTATTCTTCGCTCGCTTTAAAGGTTGCACCTTCCTCATATTAATTTGTGAAAAGAAACACTGAACTGTACTTTTTCTATTGCATGTGATTGGCATTTGTTACTATGTTCAACAGTAAGTTTATTATTATGCTTAATAAAATTGTATAACAAATGCATAGCTTTAATTAGTGCCTACTTAATACGTTTTTATTTGTGAGATGATATATCATTTTACCAAACATTTGGTCTTTAAATAGAGACCGGACATAAACAGGGGTGTGTGTGAAAGGTCCTTCTTCGCGACACATGAATCACCAATTTTATTCACTAGTATGGGGCAACAGCAAAAATTGAAATACAAAAGTAGTCCAAATAGAAAAGATTAACGATATATAGGTAATATTTGCACCATAGAGACAGGAGTATTCGGTCTATCCGAATTTTAGAGGTAGTAGTGAAGAAATGACAATTCTGCCACAAGACCATTTTCAAGCAGAAATCCTGTATAAGACCCCAACCCGGGGGCCCGGGATGGAAAGTGGTATTGAGCGAGTCGGGGGTGCTGAAAAGTGCTGGGTGGCAAGGCCCCTTGGGCGTGGAGGGTCTTTTCCGATGGGGAAATACCTCGTCGGAAAAGATAATTTCTCGCGTAATTCTTACTGAATTATCTCCCCTGATTTCCGGGGGAAATAGTTTTTTGACAATTTTTTTCGCGCCAGAGACTAAGGAAAGGAGATTTCCTAAAATATGCCTCTGATGAGATTTCAATCATTTTCACCGGGGTCCGAAAGTATGCAGGGGCAAATTTGCAAATTATTTTGGCCATATGCTAATTTCCCCGACCTTCTCCAAGCATTTACTGGAATCACGTAATATAAATACCGGTCGAAAATCTATAATTAGTGACACTATGCACAAGCCTGGTGATCGAGAAAAATCACTAGTGCAACTAAAAAATTTTCCAAATTTGAATAGTATAAATAAGATCATGCCATCCAAGATTATCATGGATCGCATCGAAGATTCCGTCTGCGAAGATAGCAGACTAACTTCATCACCCGAAATGCAGAAATTCTGCAATATCCCACTGAAAAGGAAGAAGGGGCAACTTTGCAAGGGCACACCGGGGAAAGATGGACTTTGCTGGAGGCATACCCAGCGGCAAGCCGATCGGAGGGAAATTTAGGGTGGCCGAGACCATGGGGGAACTTATGAAAATCCCCAAGGAGGAAGGGGTGGAGGGAAAAATAAGCTCGATTTGGTGCGGCTCATTGAGTGGGCGACCGACCGAAAATTCAAACGCCGGGAAGTATTCACCAGGAAGCAGCTCAAGGCGATCGCGAGGCGGAGGGGGAATCACCAATATCTCCCGGCTGAAGAAAGATCAGCTGGCCGAGAAGGTGAAGCAGAGCATTGGAGAAGCCGCAGACCATATCGAGGTTGCAGATAAGCGGGAAGCCTTGGATGGGGTATTTGGCACGGTGACCATCAAGCCCAAGACGCAGCAGGACGTGGAGACTTTCATCAGGTTAAGCTGGGGTGATTTCGGAGGGACTGGCGGAAAAGAAGGGGTTGAAAGCGGAAATAATCCTCCACGTAGAGATGGTAAAGATCAGCCCGGCGACCGATCAGAATATCTATGCCAACCCAAAATTCTGTTCGGCCTTGATGGTAATCACCGAGTCGGCAGATTTGGACGAAGCGATAGCTCGCATGGAGGATAAGGTCATTGAGAGCCTGGCACATTTCCAGGTTGGGGGGGGGAGCGGATGGGCCTTTGGGCGCGTCGAGAACCTGAAGATTCAGTTGAATGAGTACAGGCCCCTCAAAGGAAGCTCATATATCCCACTTCCCAAGAAGCTCGCTGCCAAGAAGGCAATATTAAACGTGCAAAACGAGGACCAGCTGTGCTTCATTTGGGCGATCCTCTCGGCCCTCCATCACGAGCAGCACGAAAAGTGGGCGGACGAGCTCAGATTCGACAGTATCGATTTCCCGGTCTCACTTCAGGCAATCGATAGGTTCGAGAAGCTCAATGAGGGGATCAAGGTAAAAGAAGGAGGTCTACACTATCAAGATATCCGAAAAGGATGAGGCCAGGGCAAAGCACGTGGATCTCATGCTAGTGGGTAACGATGAGACGAAGCACTACTGCTGGGTGAAGAATCTCTCGCGGCTCTTTACGGCGCAGGTGAGCGATCACGATGGGGAAGCTTACTTCTGCCACCGATGTCTGAACCAATTCACTCGGCAAGAAAAGCTTGACCAGCACATGGAATATTGCGAGCAAAAGAAGGCGGTGAAAATCGAGATGCCGAGCGAAGGAAGCTACGTCAGCTTTCAAAAAAACATCCGGTCGATGAAGGTGCCATTTGTAGTCTACGCAGACTTCGAGTGCTTCAAGACCAAGTTGGGGTCCGAACCGGCCAAGGCTGGCGTAGATGAAATCGTGCAGCTGCTGGAGCGCATGATGAAGACGACCACCCAGAAGGCAGAAGGGGGTGAACCGTCTGATCCCCATACCAAGATCCTCCAGAAGCACGTCCAATCGGGATTCTGCTACCATATCCAGTGCTTCGATGAGACGGTATACGCCAAAGAGCCGGTGGTCTACACTATGCAGAGGGAAGGGGAGGACGTGGATCAGATCTTCGTGGATCGGCTGACGAAAGATGTCCGGGTGATCTATCAGCAGAACGATTTCAAGAAGCCCATGGTGATGACGGAGGAAGATAAGGTCGGCTTCGCGGAAGCCACCAAATGCTTCATCTGCGACCAGGAGCTTGGGGAGGATAGGGTGAGGGACAATTGCCACTTCACGGGCCGATTCCGGTGAGCCTCGCATAATGAATGCAATCTGAACTATCAGTCGCCGAAGTTAATCCCGGTCATCTTCCATAACCTGGCAGGCTACGATGCCCATCTCTTCATCAAGGCCATGGGGGCTACTGGGCAAGATCGATTCCATTCCCAACACGGATTAGTGCTACATATCATTCACCAAGAGCGTGGCGGTCGGCTCATACAAGGATAGAAGGGGAAAGAGAAGACGCTTTATCAGCTTTATCAGCACCTGCGATTCATCGATAGCTTCAAGTTCATGGGGGCAAGCCTGCAGAAGCTGGTAGAATCCATGCCGGCCGATGCCTTCACCAATAAGAGGCGGATCTTTGAGGCCAAGCCGATGGATCCATGCTCTTCAAGATCGGGCACTTTGAATCGGAGAATGGACGAAGCATCACCTTGTGCGAAGTGATCAACCGGGAAAAGCTTGGGCATATCGTGATGCCCTCGGAAGACTACGAGCTGGGGAGTAGATATATCAAGGGGGAGTGTAAAGCAAAATTTTGTCCTGTGAAATAATGTCCACCTGGACAAAATTTCATAGAAATAGGTTATGAAATTTTGTCCTTGCCTGTGAAAACTTGTCAAGGAAAAGACATTTTCCATATGTAATTTTGTCCTTTAAGACATTATTTCATCGGAAGGTATCATGGAATTATGTCCAAATGGAAGGGAGATTATTCAGAGATTTGTGAGAACAATATTTCATGCTATGAAAATTTGAACATTAAATGTAAACAAAATTAATGTAGGTGTCTAAAAACAGCATTGTTCATGAAATTAATAATAATAAATATGGTAAAAGTAGTATCAAGAACTTATTTATAAGGAATGGAAAATAAACAATAATTTGATAAGTAGAAAAAGAGTGCAGAACATGAAGAATGCCCCATGGTATTGTGTCTGTACGACACATTCGATGCTTATGCAATATTCAAGTTGAATCAGGCTTATATGGCCAATCAAAAGAATATTGTTTTTGTTAAAATACACAAATATTAAAATTCTGATCAAATCATCTGCTTAATTAAGATACTTTTTAATGTAAAACTTTTATTAGTACAAACATTTTATCCATATGTAGATTCTTGGGACGAGCAAACAGGTAAAAGGAAGGACGAATGGAAAGGAATAAAACAATATGCCCCCTACTTTTGGTAGATGGTGTATAAAATAGAGCAAAAGGATAGCCTCTTACATACTGAAAAAGAATTAATTTGATCAGTTTTTTGGTAACCCAATCGTGTATCTTGTGCTGGTTATTTTCAATGTAACCATTACATTTTCAAAGATTTTTTATAAGTTATTTTATTTGGTGAACTCCATTTCAATATGACATTGTGTTCATCATTGTACATGGCTAAATTTTACATTGTATTATGAAATAAAGTTAATGAATGGTGGACATTTTTCACAGCAAAGGACATTATATCATAATGAAATTGTGTCCTGCACAAAATTTCATTATGAAATTGTGTTCTTGGACATTATTTCATATGAAATTTTGTCCTTTTGACATTATTTCACAGAGGACAAAATTTTATGCTACAGGAGAAGGTGGATAAGGATGCTCAGTTGACGCTCTTGAAAGATTACTTGGCCCGCACCAATGACCTTGGGGAGTGCCCGATGAGATATTACCATCGCCTCGGCTTCGGGAGGTATTGGACGGGTGAGAAGATCGGCCTCCAGAATATCAGCCGCCGCATCCGCAACCTATGCGCACATCATATGATCGATATCGATATGAAGAAGGCGCATCCGACTCTGCTCTCCTGGTATTGCCACGAAAAAGGCATCGCGTTCACTGGGCTCGACGCATATATCAGCGACCGGGAAAGGCTAATCGCGGACCTGATGGCCTACGAGGGAATCAGCTGGGACGATGCCAAAACCTACCTGCTCGCCACCATCAATGGGAATATCGTCAGGCTCAAGCATGACGCACCAACCTGGCTCCGGGAATACTATGATGATGAGGCAGATCATGGAGGAAGTGATCAAGCTGAATCCTGACCTGCATAAGCTCGCCTGCGAATCCAAGGAGAAGAGAGGGACGGACTACAATATCGGGGACACGTGCTCCCTGGAAAATAAGGCTCTGATAGCGGCCTTCGATTACCTGACCGAGCAGGAAATCGAGGAGGGGGCACTCGTATTCGACGGGCTGATATATCATAAGAAGTGGGTTCCTCGCACCAGGCTATCTGAGATTCTCCACGGCTGCTCTCAGAGGGTGTAGGAAGTCATCGGGGCGGATATCACCTTCACGGTCAAGGAGATGGATGAAGGGTACGATATCCCCACCGCTGCGATCGGACAAAGAAGCCATCACTGAGACCTGCTTCTGCGCAAAGGAGTCTACCCCTACGACTATATGGATAGCTTCGAGAGGCTCTAGGAGACCCAGCTCCCGCCCAAGGAAGCCTTCTTCAGCATGCTAACCGGTGAGCATATCAGCGAGGAAGATTACGCGCATGCTCAGAGGGTCTTCGGGCCTTTGGATGCAAGACCATGCGCGATTATCACGATCTCTATCTCGAGACTGACGTGGTCTTGCTCACCGACGTCTCCGAGAATTTCCGCGAGATCTGCATGAAGCACTTACGACGCCGCGGTCAGCGATATCATGCTTCAGCTTCTCACCCACTCCGATATGCTGCTCAATGTTGAGAAGGGGATTCGCGGGGGTCTGACCATTGTGTCTCAGAGTGCCCGGGCGAATAATCCCTACGTGCAAGATTTCGATCCGAGCATGCCGACCAACTATCTGATGTATCTGGACGCCAATAATCTCTACGGGTGGGCGATGAGTCGGGACCTTCCCACTGGAGATTTCCAGTGGATCGATCCCTCGGAAGTCCTAGACCTCAGCACGCTCGGCGAAGAGGATGAGCAAGGATTCATCTTGGAAGTGGATCTCGAATATCCTAGGGAGCTCCACGACCGCCACAATGAATATCCCCTTGCGCCGGAATCCATGGTGATCAATGGAGTCAGGAAGCTGGTGGCCTACCTCCACGACAAGGAGAAATGCGTGGTCCACTACGTAAATCTCAAGAGGTATCTTGCCCGCGGTCTGAAGCTGAAGAATTCCATAGAGTCTTGCGATTCACCCAGAGCCCATGGCTGAGGGCGTACGTGGAGAAGAATACGGCTTGCAGGGCGGCAGCATCCACCGCCTTCGAGAATGACTTCTTCAAGCTAATGGATACCTCGGTCTTCGGGAAGACCATGGAAGATATCCGCAATAGGCTGGACGTGCGGCTGGTGAATAGCGAGAAGGTCGCCCGGAAGCTAGTGGCCAAGCCCAACTTCAAGCGCAGGAAGGTCTTTAGCGAAGATCTGCCTGCCGTCCATCTGCATCGCACCAAGCTGGTCTTCGAAAAGCCCATTTACCTAGGATTCTCCATCCTTGATATATCAAAGACCCTGACCCTGATGACTGACTTCGTCTACGATTACCTGAAGCATCGGTATGGCGACCGACTCAGCATCTGCTATACGGATCTGCGATATCCAGACGGCGGACGTAGCGTTGTTCGAGATTAAGCAATGATTTTCCCCACAAGGCAATGGTAGGGGCCATCATGATGTTAATATGAGTTATGAACAAAGCCAGTTTTTGTAGGCTTCATGGGTTATTTCAAGATGAAGAACGCGAATGAAAGCTTTCCATTGCCTTTTCACCATTAATTTGTAGAGTTTGCCTTATGTGCAATTACTTCATATCCTTTTTTTTTTGTTTATAGTAACACAAAGAAATGGAACAACGCTTTTATTTTTTATCTTCAACCTGGGATCATTATCTCTCCAAATTTAACTACCGATACGTTTTCCTCTTTTAAATGGAGACACGTTTTGTTCCATCACAAACTTTGTTGACATCTCTTCTCTAACATCATGATTGCATCCAATCAAACCAGGACTGAAGTTTTAATTTTTTCCAACCAATCTCGAGGAAATTTGACCAAAAAGTCGTTTGGTTTGGTGTTTGAACATCTTGGACGGTATATTTTGATCAATTTTCATTGAGTTTGGATAATGTAACATACTTCACGGTATAATCTTTATTCATTGTGTCGACATTGTCACAGATTTGAGGTAGAAATTGCCGTTTTTGAGCAACAAAAGACAAAGGGGGGTAGAATGGACAAGCTTTTATTTTTGAAGAGATATAGATGCATTTCTTTTCCTGTTTGTTTCTTAAAACGTGTTCCAATAAAAGAATAGAATTGATCTGAACCATTTCAGAACAAGATGCCAAAAGGACCCACTGGTTTCAGAAATAGGAGCACAGAGTTAACATTTGGTTTTTTATTAGATCATTTCACCTGTCAGTCCGTACGTCGGTGTTCGTTTTGTCCGTCTTTCGATTTTTAAAAAAACCATGAGATAATTTGAGACCATTGAGATAATTTTTAGCAAGCATAGTCTGAGGAATTACCCGGGTAATTTGTTTTAAAAATGTGTCCAAGGGCTAAATGCTATAGGGCCGTACATACCTTTAAATATGGGTACATTTCGATTTTATTTTAGGGGGGGGGGTCAAATACTTTCACATTTTAAAAACTATGCTGTGGATAAAACGATCTGCATTATCAGATTTACCTACCATGCCATGTTGAATATCAGATAACTCATTTTGGAGTTATCACCCTATTCTATGGAATGTTTCACAAAATTTAATTTATATTATTTTTCAAAGCATCTATAACAAACAGGGGTCATGCAAAAATGCATATCAAGTTCTGCGTACCTAGAAATTCAAAGTTAGCCTAAATAACCATATAAAAGATCTTTTCTAATCCATTTGAAAATAAACTTTGTCACAATAGTCTTTGAATGGTCCCCTTAAAATAGTATATCTGACAGATCCGTGTCTCATTCAAACAAGGAACATTGTTCTACATTGAGCCCTACGGGAAACATATGAGAAGGTATCATTTGAAACTACTTGCCCAGTTTGAACAAAACTTGTTCAAAAATGTCCTTTTGAAAACTAAATCCGAAAGTCCGCATCAAATCCAAGATGGCTGCAAGCGAGAATCATTAATATTGGACACTTTTGAAAAGCATTCTATGATCACTTATAAAGTGAAGAAGCTAATCTATTATTAATGTAAATGTATTGTATTTGGGAGAAGACCTTTATAAGTTGCAATAAATAACAAAATACCGAATTTACTGTAAATTTAGTTTCTAAATAACTTGTGTTTGATTCCCTTTGCATTTTCTGGGCAAAACCAATATGTTTAAATCAAAGCCAATCAGAACCAACTTGGTTACATTAGCCTTTGGATGGTCACCTTTCAAATGTATCCGGTAAGTCGACAACTTATCCCATATGTCAACCAGTGGGGAACTTAAATATTTCACATTAAACCCTTTACGAACAGTGTACATGTATTAATTAAACTGGAAGCAAAATATTTATGGGATGCTGACAAAGTTACGTCTCTTTTGGTGCAGACTTATTATAAACGGGCGTCGGATGAGTTTGGATTATTCTTTCCTTCGTATGAAGTCACGTTAGTTCAAAAATGGCTAAATTAGTACCCAAACACATTATTTCATTTTCGATTTTATAAATAAAATCATACTGTAAATTTGTTCACTGCACATGGCTATGCATTTTGACATCTTCTACATGATTTCTATTCAATTTAACGATTGCCAATATCTAATGCACCAATACATGTATGAAATCGAAACTAAAGATACCAATGACACTATAACCAGCATAATACCAGGGCTAGCACATCTATAATACTTTTCACGCTTGGTTTCAAAACTTTAAGAAACTTCTGCAGCAGTGGAATTCCTGTTTCTTGGCAGCACTTTCCCCAGTATTACTTTTGTAATCAATTGGCGCTCTGCGTCCGTCGTAAGATCTTCTCTGAAACCAGTAAGCCGATTGGAACAAAACTTGGTCACAACAGTCCTTGCATGGTCCCCTTTAAAAATTGTAACCGACAGCTCACTACTTTGTCATGCGTGAATGGTTGACAGGCACACAGAATTGCCTCATTCATGGACTCAATTGGTTTGTAATTATTGAACCTGCTTTATGTATTAATCGGACAAAAAGGCAAAATTGTCAATCTCAGTTGCATAAATGACGGACTAAAAAGCAACAATATCGCACATTAAGCAAAATTGTCATTCATAGTTGCATAAATAACTAAATACCGAAATTACTGTTAATTTAAATTCTGCATATGCGCATTTCGACAACTCATGTCTCTTCAGTGCAGATAAAATCTAAACGTTTGGAAGACCGAAAAGTCAAAAATGTTTAAATACTGATAGAGAACAAATAACCAAAATGATCTAAATGTAAAGCCAAAATCAGCTAAGGACAGAGCTTTGCATGAGGGAGATACTCCTTAGTTTTCAACAAAATTTACAAAAATTAGATATTGTAAGTTTCCAAATAGAATCGGCTTTCGGGTCGGCTAACGGACTAAAAGCAAAAATATCGGACATTAAGCAAAATTGTCGGACAAAAAGCATATCGGACAAAAAGCGTCAGACTAAACGCAAAAGTTTCGGACATTAAGCAAATTGTCGGACAAAAAGCAAAATCGGACAATAAGCGACGGACAAAAAGCAAAATCGACAAAAAGCAAATTTCGGACAAAAAGCACTGTATCACACGTATGATTGGTTTATTTGCCAGTCGATTTCGATGTAGCACAACTTAAATATCATTTTTAGCCTTTACACATTTATTTTTACTTTTGTTAATGTAAATATTTTGACATTATCCATGAAGAAAAAATAACTTATACCTAAGTAACTGTTAATTTAGTTTCCTATAAATAATCGTTACCATTACTTTAAGAAATCAGATATTTAGTAAAAATACAAACGGAAATAAGTTTTTAGATCACCGTCTCAACGGTTCAGTGTGAGTCATTGCTATCACCGTCGTCCGGCGTTAACTATTCACTTTTTCATCTTCTCCTTTGCACCATCGAAGCAAATTCAATTAATAGAATGATGTGTGGAAGATCCTTCTCAAAGATTGCTCATTTCGTTCGGATCCGATATAAGATATGGCTGCCAGCATGGATCTTAGTTTTAACATTACATCTGCTCTGAATCTATTAAAGCAAATTTGAAGTGATGTATAAAAAGGTCCTTTACAAAGATCGCTCATTTTATTCCGATTGGACAAGAAACATGGTCGCCTTCAGGGAACATAGTTTAACATAAGGCCTATTGGAAATTCACATTTTCGTCCTCTGAAACTACTGAAGAAAATTCAACCAATCTTTACAGGAGTGGTGTATGAAACTTCCTTTACAAAGCGTGCTCATTTCATTCTGATTCAATAAAAAAACATGGCTGCCAGTGCAGATCTTAATTTTAACATTGGATGAATGGGAAAACATAATTTACAACATCTGCTGTGAAGCTACTGAAGCAAATTTTACCACAATTGTACTGTAATGATGTGTGGAATATCCTTTACAAAAATGCTCAGTCATCATGATTTGACAAAAAACATAGCCGCCAGCATGGAACATCGTTTAACATTTGCCCTATGGAAAATTCACATTTTCATTTTCTCCTCTGAAATCATGAAAGACTAAACTTTACAGGAATGATATATGGAAGGTCCTTCACAAGGATTACTCATTTCCTTCAAATTCGATAAAAAACATGGCCGCCCGTGCAGATCTATGTTTTAACATTTGACCTTTTTGGAAAACATCATTTTCATCATCTGCTCTGAAACTATGGAAGTAAATTTAACTTAACTGTACTGTAATGATGAATGGAATGTCCTTTACAAAGATTACTCAAGTTGTTCGGATTCAACAAAAAACATGGCTGCCAGCACAGAACAGTTTCCAATATGCACTATGATAAATTCATATTTTCATCTTTTCCTCTGAAGACAATGAAGCAATTTTAATCAAACTTTACATGCTTTACAGAAATCATGTATGGAAGATCCTCTACAAATAACTAAATACCGAAGTTACTGTGAATTTTGATTCTGCATATGCGCATTTCGACAACTTATGTCTCTTCAGTGCAGATAAAATCTAAACGTTTGGAAGACCATTAAGTCAAAGGTGTTTAAAAACTGATAGAGAACAAATTACCAAATATGATATAAATAGAAAGCCAAAATCAGCTAAGGACAGAGCTTTCCAAGAGGGAGATACTCCTTAGTTTCAACAAAATTTACAAAAAGTTCCAAATAGAATCGGGTCAGCACCGAAGTACTGACTACTGGGCTGGTGAATACCATCGGGGACTAACAGTCCTACAAAGATTGCTCATTTTGTTCGGATCCGACAAAAAATGGCTCCCATCACAGAATTTCGTTTAAAATGAGACTCCTATATGAAGAAAACATCTGCTTCATAATACCCTGAAACTACATGTATTGAAACAAATTGAGCAAAACTAGGATTGCTATTTTGTTTTGATCTATTATAAAACAAAACCGTCAACATAGAACACATTTAAACATAGGATCCTACGGAATAAACATTACATTAATTACCTGCTGTAAGCATTTTGTTAGGTGAGCGATTCAGGGCCAGTTTCTGAGCCTCTTGTTATAATCAAAATTGCTTTTGGATGCTATAGTGATGTGTACAATATCATGATAGCATGCAGTAGGAAATACTAATTAATTTCTAGTTGTTTAGCCAAGCGTAAACAATGTTTAATACATTTTCAATAGGTATATTGTTTATTAAATTATAAATATAGTAAAATTGTTGTCATGTTGCAAATATAACAGTACACGTAAAATTTGTTTAGGGAGTATGTCAACAATTTTATTACATTAACTTCGGTATTTTGTAATTTATTTACTAGGAAGGTCAGGAATACTGTCTCATTCCCTCGTACTGGTGCACTCATCTCTGCCTTCATTGGAGTCTGTAAGTCTCACCGCGTGACACAAAGATTTCACGATAAAATTACAATTCGAAAACGTTCCCCGTCAAGACATGACATCGTAGGGTTATGACGTCAACATTTTTGTGTAGAAACGTCATATATTTTTGCCAAAAATGCAACTCCCGGGTACAATTTATGTGCCCGAAAGTTTCAAAATTGAACGAGACTTACAGACCCTAGTACGAATACGAAAGAGCTTTCATTCCGAAAGTCGCGACATATTGGACACATAGCTAAAAGAAAATATCAAAATTTAGAATTGTTACAACTCACCTATTTTTGAAGTATCCAAAATGATTTGACATCGTTTTCCTGACAATATAACTTTCCCAGTATCGTCGCTTGGACAGAAGCATTGATAGCTATTAGCCATGTCTTTACATATTCCACCATTTAAGCAAGGTGAACTTTGACAATGCCCTGTTACTAAATGAAAAATATATATAATGAATGAAATTTATTATTTGAACTGGCAGATTTGTTTTTATCTTGATTATGACAAAGTACTCTGATATTTACATTATTGGATGATGAAAAAGTAGTACTAAAAGATGCTTATTTTTGGACTATAATCTCTAAATCAATAAAAATTTGCCTTAGAAATGTCTTGTTTGAAATATTTTTTTCTTAGTGGTCAAAAAAACGGCAGTATATTACCGAAGGAACAAAGCACAAGATTACATAAATCAAAGTCTAGAGACAAGGCAAAAGTAAGAACACCAGAGGACGGAAGACCAGAGACACGACATGCCCACAAAACACACAATCACTACAAATACTACATCAGTGATATCAGGTGCTCCGGAAGAGTAACCATGTCCTGGTCTGTATACAGCACCCGTCACACTGTCAGTGAGGCAATTGCTTTGAAAGATATGTCTGGTAAATGTCTGGTTATTGTCATTTTCTAACCCTTAAACAAAACCAATTAAAAACAATGGAACATGTAACTTCTCTAACCCTCAAACAGGAACAAGGTAAAATTTTAAAAAGCTTCTGTAATCACGTTAATATTCAAACATGGACAAGGATAGATCGGTGCCACAAACATCAGTGGCAAAGACAAACCTAGAATTTAACAAGAAAACACAAAAAACTAAAGCACTGAATGTGTGAACTCCCATAAAAATCGAGAGCGACATCAGGTGGTCCGGAAACTGAGGTCGTTTTTCAAACAGGTAAGTACGAACATTTACAGTAAAATGTAGTTTTTTTGTTTTCTTCATTTCATCAATATAATGATAGAAAGCATTTGCTCAATTATTCCTAATTTTGTTTGTTTTTTGACAAACGTTGTCGAAATGGTAACTTCTAGCCTAACTTGATCCATAACTTAGTGAATACATTTTCAGCCAATTAGAAAACAGACCAAATAAAACATGTAGTAATATATAATTTGATTATATTGGCATTGTCAGGTACTAGAACTCCATATATGATACTCACATTGACCTTTAGCAGGTGTCTGCAATCTCAATGGGCTTGTCATAACAATAGATGGTGAAGTGGTTTGTGTTGTCGTGTGTACTGTAGTAGTCACTGTCACATTAGAACACGGTATTCCAGGTTGATATAAGGATCCGAGTAGACCTAAACGCATTGACATGTGTTTATGGTAATGAAATGGAAATATTCGAACACACTTTGCAACTATTGGAGATAAAAACATATTGGTTACTTTTGTATTTTGATCTGTATTGCCTGGGAAAATCTGAAGAAAAAACAAAACGTGAAAAAACATACATTTTGACCCATTTCCATAGTGAACCGGGAAATGATACCACTTTTCTATGGGCTCTCATTAGTTGTGTGAAAAATATTAAAAGGAAGATGTTGATTCTCGATTGATCTTTTTATGTTTCTTCTTTTTGAAGTTCATGCCTAAATTTTGTTATTTATCTGTTATCTGTTAATATCTGCACCTCCTGTATTGGAGATCATGGAAAAAATCCACTCACGAGATTGATAAATAAATGTCATATATACACTTAAAACGTAATACTATTGAATTGTGCGCGCGCATGCAATGTAGTGATAATGAATTAAAAACACATATCTGCATGGTGCTGCTACGTAAACTTGGTGCTAAAACCGGTGTTCGAAGATCCGTGCTGTGTCATACTAGACAGTGAAGTCGTTAAAATAACACAATCTTAAAATCTAATATGTCCTCAGCTTAAAATCTAAAAGTCTACAAGAGTTATTATGATTATGAGTTGATTATGAATGAGGTGATTATGTTGCCGCTTTATTGGTTTCTTTGTTGTTTTCAATAAAAATATATGTGCATACTTATACTTTAAAGACACTTCTATTAGTTTAAAAGAACTTAGGATTTCTGGGAAATGAGATTAGAAATTCCGTATTTCTAGTTCCATCATAATTTATTTCTATTCAAATAAACTCAGCATTAAAAAAAAACGAGAGGAGATATAGATCTTGAAAAAAGAAATGTATTTTGTACACCATTGTCACTAGGGAACGTGATTATGAAAAATAAATATTATTAACAAGTTTTTCGGTTTATGGACTTCCGAATGTTTTGGATCTGCACTTATGAGACATAATTAGTCGAAATGCGCATATGCAGAAATAAAAATTGACAGTGATTTCGGTAGTTTTGTTATTTGAACTCATATGTCACTAATGATCAAATCTGGTATAGATAACAAATGTGATTGCACTGCATGTTGTATATGGCACACAGAAGCTTTGGAATGAATTGAAATCATGTCACTGATGAATTGTAAAAAATATCACTGTGAGATTCCATTTGACTTTAATTGAATTGAATTATTCTCCATTTGAAATCCTGTGACTAGATATTTGTCTTCTCACTAGACAATTCTTAAACCTGGAATAGACTTCATTACAATACCAGTAACGACTTACTGATCCAGTTACACTTCCGCTATCCAAAACATGCCACGTGTTACAGTCCAGGCTATATTTCACCCGGTATTGTGTCACCCATTCTTGACAACATCCGTTTCGACCCTGGGTTATCACGCCTGATATTGAAAATTTTCTTTTAAATTCAATCTGGAAGAAATATTACTTTGAAAAAATAATATACTTAATATAAATGCAAGATGACAATATGTATGCAGCAGAAAAGTGTGACGGGCGAACAGACAGACGGAGGGCATAACAATAACCCCGAACTTTCTTAGAAAGTGCGGGGATAAAATAAAAAAAAGATATATTTCATTTATTTTTGTGTACGTTTATCAGCTTTTATTACTTGATCCGAACCTTATTCCGTAAAGCAGAACTGAGTTATAAAGAGAAATGACTGGGTAAAGCAAGCTCGTGGAATATATATTCAAAGAGGGATGATTTCCCAAATATTCGTGCGATAAGCCGTTAATTGTATACAGCAAAACTTAACTTTTTGTTGAAAATGGGATTGTGTTATCAATGATGTAATATCATTTTAGTCATATTTGCACTGATGCAATATTGAAAACTATCATATACTTAGTTAAAATATGATGAACATTTTACCCCTAGATAAAGCTAGATGATTTCAACAAAAATTGACGAAGCGGGCTGGTATGACATCGTTATCAACTGCTTCCGGTAATTATCGCATGCCTTGCCGTCACTTTTCGGAAGCTTTATCACACGCAAGTTATATATTCAGAAATATATATACCATTATATATTGATAGAAGTCATTAAAATTTGCGGACCACGCCCCCATATGAGTTACTCCGTCATTTGTTGTTGTTTCTGCTGTATCCAAGTGTACCCTGGACACACTATAATCATGAGTACGGTCCTGGTAGAATAATTCACTTGAAGCTGTTATATTGACATCTTTAGGGAAAGCTTTCAAGATATGACTGTTACAAATATTGGCTGAAATAAAAAAAAAATATTTTATCGATAAAAAGGTACAAAACCATTGTGGTAAATTGAATATCTTAAATATTACAAGAAAGATTACCTAAATATAATCTGCATGCATACACCAATTAATTTATTTTTGCACAAAACGATGAAAATGAAGACTAAAGTCACATTGAGGGAGTGAATGTCTGAACAAAAGCTGCAAGAAATGACAGCAACTTGTGTTGAGAAGTTCAATCCCGCCCTATCATTTCTGCACTAGAGGCGTGCCTGTAAGAAGTTCAATCAAGCCTGTCATTTCTGCTTTAGAGGCGCGCCTGTAAGATTATGGAGGGAGTGAACGTCTATAACCAAGTTGCTTTCATTTCTGCATTAGAGGCGTAGCTATACAAATATGGAGAGAGTGAACGTCTGAACACAAGTTGCCATCATTTTTGCATTAATAGAGGTGTGGCTATACGCACGTGAAGGGAGTGAACGTTTTAACACAAGTTGCCGTCAATTCTGCATTAGAGGTTCGCTATGCGAAAATGGAGGAGGTGAACGTCTGAAAATAAGATGCTGCCATATTTGGATCAGAATTGCATCTGATAAAAAAAGTCATGAAAGTTATTCTTTTGGGTATAGGCATATTGCACTAAGCTGGATTTATTGCATTAGGTCATGGGCTGAAATCGGTTTCCGTGCAGCCCCCCCCCCACTTCCCATCTAGACCAATTTTTTCATTCCTCCTATATCCCCTGTTCAAAATAATATGTTAACACGAACACAACCTGCACGCATTGACAGTATAGGGCCAATTTAATATGACACAATGAAAAATTCTTGTATTTTCTTTTAACCTAAGTTTCATCTTTTAAGCTCCATAACTATTTAATGATAAGAATTGCGTACTGAAATTTGATACCAAATTAAAGCTTGTTCAATATCCTTTACAATGGACTCACGTTTGGGCTCTTTACGCCATTTTTATGATCTGGGGACAAAAAAAGTACCCCCCCTTGCCAAAAAATAGCGAAAATGACGATTTTATGCTGTCAGTTCCTTTCAGTTCAACCACCCTCGACATTTGATCTAGTTTTTACACCTTTCTTATCAGTTGTGATACAGTGTTGGAAAATAAAACCATTTACGTCCATAACAATATAATTTTCGGTGTAAAATTTTTGAAAAATGGGAATTTTCGGAATTTTTCGATTTCTTCACAATTTCGACATTTTGACTTTATGGTCGTAAAAAATGAATGCATTTTAATAATTGTCGATGTTATAATGATTTATGATATGTTACAAATGTAGCAACAAATCGTGTGCAAACAGTTTTGTTTCAGACGTACTGTAGGTTCAGAAATATAAAAATTAGCACCCCTCCCCTTAAAAATTAGGGGAAATATTCAGGCTCTTAATGATAAACAAATAATGTTTTATTGGAATTCTAGTGTGTATTTTACTAAAGCTGAAATGCAGAAGATCATTTAAGTAGATTTAAACTTTTTAAGAGGTCCCTTTTTTGACTCTTCTGCTCGAAATTGTGTGCAAAATGGGAATTATCCGATTTTCAGAATTTCTGCTGTTTTGACTTTGAGGTGCAAATACTTCATGAAATTGATATATAATTTGAAAATGTTGATTAAATATTCTTTCATTATCTCTAAGCCATTAGAAAATATGTTTTAAAACATTTTAGACTATCTACAATCTCATAAATTACAAACATATTACCCCTTTCCACAAATATTACAGCACAATTTATTTCATTTTATTCAGCTTGAAAAGCTAAAACATTGTACAAAGGTCCAATAACATATCATTTCAAACATCAAAATACAAAGAGACTCCAATATATCACAAAAAAGATCATGTGCGTGGTTTATGGTCAGTTATACAACAATTCAATTTTGAATTTTGTAAAATTCCGAAACGCTGAAAATTCCTGTTTTTCACGAAAATCGTCAAAAATATACAATTTTACCCATATTTTGGCGTTAACATTGCCTATTGCGATATATAAAATGCATTTTTTTAAAGAGCGTAAAACATTTGTATATTTTGTTCATATATAAGTACAGACAGGCATATTCTGGGGATTTTTTAGCATCATTTTCTTGGGGTAGGGTTAAATTTTCGGTATTTAGAGTCACATTAAACACTCCTTGTTCTTCTAAACATTGTTTTTAGATAAATTATATATCGTTTAGAACAATGAATTGGCATATCTGCAGATAAATTCTCCAGATTTGCCCCATATATCTATTTAAAAGTGAATTTTGTACAAATTTGAAATGCTGAAAATTCCCATTTTTTCATCAATTCTGTACAAAATATTGAGTTTTAGCTGACAAGTGGGACTTAAAATGACAAATCTTGGTAGAAATTATGCAACATTGTTATATGCAATGCAAATTTTGCGTGTTTTGGTTATTTTTATGCGAATATAGTCAAACAAATGACTATTATAGGGAAAATTTGTTGGGGTAGGGGTAAGATTTTCGGTTTTAAGAGTCACATTAAAAACTCCTTGTTTTTTTAAACTATGTTTTAAGAAATCTAATGTATCGCTTAGAACAATTAAATGCAGATTAATCCTCCAGATTTGACATATATTACGATTTAACAATGAACTTTTGGAAAATCTGAAATGTTGAAAATTCCCATTTTTCATCAGTTTGGGCCAAATATTGAGTTAAAGTCAACAAATGGCTGTTCAAATACCAAATCATGATGTAATCCATGTAACATTGTCATATACAACACACATTTTGCGTGTTCTGGTTATTTTTATGCAAGCATAGACAAAAAATTGACAATTTTATGGAAAATTTGTTGGGGTAGGGGTAAGATTCTCTGTATTCAGAGTCACATTAAACACCCCTTGATATTCTAAGCACTGTTTTAAGACAACTCATGTATCGCTAAGAACAACTAATTGGCATATCTGAAGATATATCCTCCAAATTTGCCATATATATCGGGTTAACAGTGAATTTTGGCAAAATCTGAAATGTTGAAAAATCCTATTTTTCATCAATTTCGGGCACAATGTCAAGTTTAAGTCTACAAATGGCTGTTAAATTACCAAATCGTGATGTAATTCATGCAACATTGTCATATTCAATACACATTCACATTCCGCGTGGTTTAGTTAATATTTTGCGAACATAGACAAAAAAATTTACAATTTTAAGGAATATTTGTTGGGGTAGGGGTAAAATTTTCGGTATTTAGAGTCACATCAAACCCTTCTTGTTTTTCTTAACAATGTTTTAAGACAACTAATGTATTGCTTAGAACAATTAATTGGCATATCTGCAGATATATCCTCCAGATTTGACATATATAACGATTTAACAGACAAATCTGAAATGTTGAAAATTCCCATTTCTCATCAATTTCAGGCAACATATTGAGTTTAAGTCAACAAATGGCTGTTAAAATATGAAATCATGATATAATTTATGCAACATAGTCATATACAACACACATTTTGGGTGTTCTGGTAATTTTTAAGCGAACGTAGACACAAATTTTAACAGTAACTTTGTTGGGGTGGGGGATGTATCATGTTTTTATTACATAAGAGTGGAAATTATTTGTAATAATTGTAAAGCACAGATAATAAGCAATGAACGGATATGGAGTAAATGCACATGAGACAAAATCTCTATAAATACATGGTAAAAGCAATGGAACAACGCTTTTATTGTTGTTCTTCATCTTGAAGTCACCATGAGGCCTTCAACAATGAGCTTTGCCCATACCTCATAGTAAGTTCAAGACGGCCATTTCATATAAGCTTTCATTTGATACCTACTTTAAATGATGTTTACTTAAAAGTAATATTAGGCAAAAGAATGACAAAACGTAGTCAAAATCGGAAATATTCAAAGATCCATTTATTTGGTCTATTTGAAAATAAAACTTGGGTCATTAAAATATGTTAACATTATGTAAACATGCTTTATATTCAAGAAAATAGATTGAAAAGCTAATCGAGATGCACCGGATTGGGAATCGAGCTGCACTTCGGATTCTTTAGACCATCAAACTTACGCAATCTTAATGAAAATACATGTATCTAAATTCTCGTCTATATTTCATTGGGGTAGGGGTACGTTTAACCGCGCTATGGAGCGTTTTGGGCATAGAAATTGTAAAATTGGGTTCTTTGTAAAGCTTATACAATAAGCAATCATTTGATACATCGGTCTTATAACTGGGAAGCATTTGGTCAACATTTTGAAACAACTGAAAGAAAAACTTGAACGAAAAAGGAAAGTCTATAAATAGGCCCTGTTCCACCAGTGCGTGCAAGTTATGCTCGTATTAACATATTTTATTTTGAAGAGGGCATGTAAGCGGACTTAAAAATGGGTGGGGATGGGAAGTGGGGGTACACGGGGGGGTCATTCCAGCCCATGGACTACATATAGTGTATAAAAAATTTAATATGGCTTCTTATCCTGATACAAATGGATCGCATATTGGAAGAAAATAAATCGGCAAACGAATACCGAAGCAAGAATGTGGAAAAGGGGAATTCTAAAATCATAAAATCCAAAAATCACAGCAATTCATATCCAACACGATTTGAGACAGTATGACAATGACAAAACAAATAAACGAAAATGAACAAGAACGCCACATAACTAAAGCACTAGCAGTTTGAACCCTTACAAAATTGAGGTATCATCAAGTTCTCCACAAGGGTAAGCTTGATCTGCTCTACGCGTGGCACCCGTCACACTGGCAGTGAAAAGTACGGTTTTGTGACAATCGGTGTAAGTCAGCCCGGTAATAAACTCTGGATATACCCAAAGATATCTTTTCTCATTTGTGAAATAGAAACATTGTAATGGTCTGTGAAATCATGGTGACGACCGTTAAACTTTTGTGGTGACAATTGCAACAGTGACTGAACATACAATGTCATAATAAAGTATGTTACACAAAAATAAGGTAACCAAGTATCATTCAGCAAAACGCTCCGGAAATAAAATGAAGAAATGGACAGGCGTTCATGTGTGTGAACGGATTTCTGTTCGTTTTTTTCTCTTATTTATGTTAAACACATATAGAAAATTAACAAAATAAATACCAAACAAAAAGCAATGTTTTAGGACACTTTAAATTTATCAAAAATATGCAAATAGAATAATAATTTGTTATTGGTCCATATTTACGTCCACCTCTATATAGTGCTGAGATAAAATTATATCTTAAAACGCACATAATGGACAGATCAGAATAAACGTTTATGCAATTATGAACATTTCTCATTTTCTAGCGTGACCACTCTTAAATTTTCATATTTCTCAAGGCTTTTCAATATAAGAACTAAACAAACCAAAAATCGTAGCAATTTTCGATAGCATGTGTCTTGATATACATTGAATTTCATACATGATATCATTTTTTTTTCATGTGTACCTGGAAATAATTAATTGTATGTACATTACCTTATTGCTGTCTTCCATGCACTAAGCATTATTTATATATAAACTAAACTGAAGTTCAGCGCATTATATTCTGTTATCTCGCAGAGGCATTTAAAATAGGTCAAATGCCAAAGTCATTTGGCCAAGTCAAGGTCCTGATGTCAAATATTCTATTACATGTATATAATACCTTGTTTACTCTTGCCGTAAAGATTATACATGTGAAATGTGAAAGTGTTATCACTTGCTAATAAAAAGATATACCCAATGTTAAAACTTTTGGTTTTTCGAATAAAATTAATATGCCAAGGTCAATGTCATGAAGTCAAATATTGTGGTACCAAATGACGTGTCAAATCTAGAGGAATACAGAGATGTGAAATATTAAAGCACTACCTTTGAAAAAAACAAATTAACGAATTTGCAGACAGAAAGACTAACAAAAATTATATGCTCTAGAATCGAAATGTCAGAAGAAAAGAAATAAACATGTAAAATATAGAAGATCTTTCAGTTACCAGTCAGAAGATAACCAAATATGATTGAGTTTTTAGAAAAATATCTTACCTGTCACGGTCACAAGTTCAAATTTAAAAGGTCTTCCCATAGTAATTAACAACATGCCTATTCATGTACTGTAGCACGAAATTCACGTAAAATTAGAAAACATGTACAATTAAGGTTCATCGTAACAAACTCGACAATATGGTCAAAATGTTGATGTGGTTCCATACATGAGCAGAGCAAAGGTAAGAAAAATTATCGTGGTGTTAAGGCTGGCACTACATAGCTATGCAATAATTAAATTAATTCAAGAAAATAAGGTAAAAACTTATCTGACAAAAGTGGTGCATTTTTTTCCATTTCTTGGAACATCCAAAATAAAACTATCTTGCCAGATTTGTTTGACATAGTCCCCTTAGTATTGTTATTATTACCTTTGTCCTGCATAACTTACCTGTATAACGTAGTGGTCGTCTCGAACTGTTTACCTGTCTGTGTTTATTTTTGAACCTTTTCAACCACGGAGAAAAAATGCACAGCACAAACAAGACATTGTATTGAAATAATTTTATTAAAAATGAATTCAAAAATTACATATCCATGCAGTGCCAGCCTTAAAAGTTTATAATATTTTATAGTTTTGTCTGTACTCGTGCGAAATTTACCCACGTGAATTGGGACTAGAGAACGAGTTGTTATGATGAACCTTAAATTGAAACGTGCATGCACGTACTGCCATCAAAAGCTAAATTAAAAAAGCAGTCTTTGCGCGTCATGCAATATGATAAGCATCTTACGATGTCTCTGTCATTTGCCGAAACGCTTTTAAATAGCGAAACAAATGTTTTAGCATCCTACGTACCCTCAAAAATCCCTGTAACACCAAATTGGAATGTTACAGCGTGCATGTAACCCATACTGCCATGCTATCACTCTAATTCAGAAGATATATACCAACTATTCAAATTAATTATTGAACAAACTATGTAACCTGCTTAGGTTAGTTTCCTGGGGTTAAAATGCTCTGTACAGAAAAAAATGTCATCCAGCAAAGGATACACGTGTGAAATACTCGACCCCTCAAACATTCCATTCAAAAGATATACATGATATTAATTTATGCCGATATACATCAGTGTAACAATGAGACCAAAATCTATATGCTGTATTAAGGGGCAGGGGATAATACCAAACGAATAAAATTAATGTTAAAAGTAAAGAGTTAGATAGGTGCTTGATGATTTTCAATATACGTTAATACCATTAGTAAAATTACAAATGGCAATAATGAAAAATCCTATACTTACTTGTTGCGGACGGATTTACAAGAAACTTTCTTAGTCTTCTTGCGTCAATTGGTGTTAAAACTATAAAAATACTGTAAACTATCGTTATTATAACTACTGGTTTCTGTAAAAACAAAATCAAATTCAATATCAAATTAATTTTCAAAACAAAAACTATTTACCCGAAATATAGTACATAGACATCCGCGGATAATACTTGGGTGTGAACAAGGTATGCTTACTAGGTCAAAGTCTAAAACTGATATCACCCTTGTTGCATTTGTTCATAATGACGTCGTGCTGTATAAACGGTCTTCCAAAAGTCAAATTCCAGAACGTTCCGGCTATTAGAATGGGAGTCAAAGAGGTCAGACGGGGTAAAAATGGCTTCCCACTGTATGAGGGCAAAGGGAATAAATTCTTCTATCAACATATGAAAAGTGTTCATGATTGGAAAAAAGCTGAACATGTCATAAATCAATATTTTATCCCAGGCGGGTCATTTTCAACCAATTTATTTTAGGTCAAGAAAATAAATAGGAGAATTCCTAGATTACGCTCAACTGACGTCGGAAACCAGTTTCCAGTAGATTTGGGGTAAGATGTCGACAATAGATGATTTGCCAATTAATTAAGGTCCATGCAAGTTCTAGTCAAATTTTGTTTTTTTGGTCAAACCTTGAAAGGGAAATTACTCCTACACCGGACAAACAAACATTAAACATGCACACTTGTTTTAAACTACGGTCTTCGTGCTTAGCCATCCTGGACAAAGTAATTTCCTACACAATATTTATGATATTCTGCGGTAAGTTAGCATATTTTCGATTTTTTTAATCCTTTCCTATTCAACGAGAAGACAGTTCAAGTTAGTACAGTTGTTTATTTTTTTACTTGAAACAAATAGCACTTTAAAAAATGGTAAGTGCTATTGGTGATTGGGTTTGAATTATGTTGCTGGCTAAACGTCTGCTAAGGATTAAACTATCATAACGTTTAATTAAAAATGCTTTATTTTTTGGTTGGTTTTCACAAGCAGGGAACCATTCTGTCCCCTTGAGATTTTTCAAAAAGTTACCTCCCTTTTGGGTTTTGCTAAATTCATTCTGTTGATCGCAGAACTGGCAAATGGTCTATTACACAAGAATTTGAAATTGGAATATCGTCTATTTTTAGGTTGCATGTCATTTTATGCAACTATCCTGGTGTAAATTTATGTCATTTTCTTCTTAAAGGCAGATAGAAAGCTGTCCTGTTTAAGTTTCAAAAATCTATGGACAACATATTTATAGCACTTTCCACTTCAAAAATAAAAGCTGGATTGATTTCTGAAAAAAACAAAGCTCCAATTAAAATGAGCTTGTGAACCCTAAGGATATAGTCAAATGATTTCAGCGTTAATTCATATTTCATGAATGCAATGTAGTCTTTGGTCGTGTTTTCTGTACATATAGAAGGAAATGTCGGCGTCTATTCAATTAATCTGACGGTATGTTAAATTTTGGAAAAGCAAAGATACTAAGAAGCTTCTTACCTTGACATAGGACCTATGTAGACATATTTTCAGTTGTGTCAGGTTCTAGTGGTTTATATCATTTAATGTGAGCATTATATGTTCTATTTTTATCTGATAAAATTTGACTGTTCTTCAAGCAGTTGTTCCGACAAAGACATAGAGTTGTTTTTATTTTACAAAGTCGAGCAATATAAGAACCTTTTGCATATTCTCAAATAAAAAAAAACAACATTTAAACACAAATAGTACACTTGTTGTTGTATTTTAAACTGTAACTTACCATGTTTCAAGCAGGTATATTTAATTCAGATAATAAAGATCAAAATGTTTGTTATACATTGACCCCTTTTGACGCTATTTATTGCTTATCGTTTTGAATTTTGTAAAGATAATCAGTTGACCTATATGTTGAGTACATTACCATCACAATTGTTGGTAATGTTTACGTTTTAAACAAGATTATGTGCGTAAAATGTGTTCCCCTTTGTCTGTAAATTCCACAACATTGCATCAGTAAATGCATACTGAGGAAAGTAAGTCGATGTGAAAACCAAATGTAATTACCGAAGTATACAGCTGAGACAAAGGACGTCCTTGTACGGAGATATATTGCAATATCGTAACTCTTTCACTTCATCCTGATCCTAAATTGGATTCTTACATAAAAATAAAGTCGATGTCACTTGACCTCAAACACACGACCGGTCACAGAACCCTCTGTTACACCATGTCAAGGCTCCTATCACAACCTATCCACGTAATTAAAACTACCTTCAACATAAATATTAACCTGGATTCTTACTTCATATTTTCATCAATAAGGAAATCAGTCGGTAAACAATGACCTCAGTGTCACAGAATCCAATTCGTATCAAAATGTTGCAGTTCCTGTCACAAGCTATCCATGTACAAAGCTCTATTATCGTCAGGTATAAAGTGAGATGTATGCTCTTTATTTTTCTTAGATATGGTGTACTTGTACATATCTCATGTGTACTCTTTGTTCAATTACTGTTATCTGAATTTATGTAAATTCTAAAACCTAAGGATTAACTCCCTTCCTCGTAGTTTTGTCTTTAGCTATATTTGTTATTCCTGATTATTGGGATTTCGTTTGGTTTTATGCATTTTGAACATTTTTTGAAATTATGGATTTCCTTTGATTTGGTTCTAGTGCTCCTGATGAGGAATTAACTTCCGAAATGGCCAAACAGCTCATTAAAATTTTTGCATTTGCAGTTGGAGTTTACATATGTGTTATGGTCTCATGTTCATTTACTCCATATCCTTTCGTAAAATACCCACTGTGTTGAACATGGCAAATTGTAATGAAGTCAAGAAAAACCAAACCACAGTTGTTAAAGGGAAAGACCTGTTGTCATCTTCGAAACATATGCTATGACAGTCCACATGATGTCGACTGTAAAACTTCTTCGGCGATGATGTCAATAATGGGTAACATACCCTTGTTTAAGTAGCTTATTTGCAAGCAACAGTATGGTGGCCAGATGCGACCATTTCGCGTTTTCGCGTTTTCTACTTTCACTTTCCACAGATCGAAAACGCAACAACGAGAAATCGAGAAGGCGAAATCGAGAAGGCGAAAACGCGAAAGCGAAATGACGAAAACGCGAAATGAATTTCACTTCATGTTTTCGCTTTTGCGTTTTCGCCTTCGCGATTTCGCGTTTTCGCCTTCTCGATTTCGATTAAGCGTTATCGCATTACACGAAAACGCGAAAGGGTCGCATCTGGCCACCATACAACAGAGCTTTATAAAGGAAGACAATGTAACGACCACAGGACTAATTTAATTGCTATTATACTTTCTATTAACTCCATCTGTATAAACTAACCTCATACTTAACGTTGATCTGGATTTTAATACATGTATCATAATTTCATCATGAAGATTGAAGTCGATAACCAATGACCTGAGGGTCACGGAATCCGAAATTTGCATTAAAACACCTTCAATTTGAACCTTTTCCTGGTTTCTAACATCAAAGTTGGTGACCAATGACCTCAAAGTTTCAGCATCCTTTCGCATCAAAATTATACAACCCCTTTTACAAATACTACAAGTCACAGTACCCAAGATTCGCATCAAAATGACAGGGTTCTTATCACAAGATAGTATCATGATATGGCAACTCCTTCATTAAAAACTAGCTTCAACCTAGACCTGATTCTGGATTCTAACATCATAATACGATCATGGAAATCAAAGTCGATCGGGCATAACCTGATGGCTTCACTATCCTTTTCGCATCAAAATAAGGCAATTCATACCCCAAATTGTCCATGTACTTTCCATGATGATGTTTGTATACCTTCTTTCCTAAAAACTATTCTCAACATGGATTCCCTAAAAAGATAAAATTCCATAACTAATGACCTCATTGGCAGAGCATCCTTTTGGAATTAGAATTTGCAGTTCATATCACAAGCTCTCCATCTACAAAGTTCAGAATCACATCATAATTTCTTCTTCAAAAACTACCTTTAATGTCAACATTAACCTCGTAAAGACGCATGGTTTCACAGACCGAATAACTAAATGCTAGGCCCGCTTTGCAGGCGGGCATAAAAAAGACAATGTCTTCTTATTGAAAAATGTTTAGAGTTTTATCAACACTACAACAAATCCATAACGAAACATACAAAAAAGTACAAACTCATGATGTTAAGTCAATGTCCGTCTGTTCGTCCAAAGAATAACAGTTTTACTAACAGTTATAAAGTATGATGTTTAATTTGGAAATTAGATGGGCATGTGAGAAGGACTTTGATTTTAGTGTTAAAGAAAGATTACCAATATTAGATGAAACAACATCAATTACGTAGATTCAGCAAACGTGCGACAACTCTTGATATCTTTTGCATTATATGTGCAATTATTGCTAACTAACGGTAAATATCTCAAAAATGTATATATAAATATTTCATGAAAAATATAGTGCACATGATGATATTTGTATAACGTCTTTATAAAAAACCATTCTCTAGATTCCCTAAAAAAATTAAACTCCATGGCCAATGACCTCATTGGCAGAGCATCCTTTTGGGATTAGAATTTGCAGTTCATATCACAAGCTCTCTTTCGACAAAGCTTCATAATCACATCATAATTCTTTCTTGAAAAACTACCTTTTAATGTCAACCTTAATATCGTAAGGACGGATGGTTTCCCAGACCGAAAAACTAAATGCCAGGCCATCTTGACAGGCTGGGCATAAAAAGACAATGTTTTCTCATTGAAAAATGTTTTGCGTTTATCAACAATACAACAAATCCATAACAAAACATACAAACAAGAAAAATATGACGTAAAGTCAATTACCATGTCAGTCCGTCCGTCCGTCCTTCCAAGAATAAAAATCTTACTAACATTTATAATGTAGGATGTTTAATATGGAAATTAGATGGGCATGTGAGAAGGACTTTGATTTAAGTATATTTTAGTGAAAATTTTGATAACCAATATCAGATGAGACGCAACCAATTATGAAAATTCAGCCAACGCGCGACATCTCTTGATATTTTATTGCATTGTGTGTGCAATTAGTGCACAAGTAAATATTCCAATAATATATAAATAAATATTCATGAAAAGTATATTGCCGAGCAGCTCTGTAGACTGACCTCTGAAAATCGACTCAGGTGCCTGGATTAACTGCACATGATATAATTTTTGATATATACACCTCAAAATAATTCTGTTTTTGACCATTAACATGCGAGAATATGAGAAAGCTTGTCATTGATTTAAGAGTAGGAGTAAGTTTTGTTGGCCTAAAAATGGCCAATTTATATACATAACGTAAATACAAGTGTAATGGGCTTTCATTTGGTACATATCTTTTAACTACTCATCATATAAAAGTAACTTCGGTATTTTGTTATTTATTACCACTGGGTTGATGCCTCTACTGGTGGACTGTTAGTCCCCGAGGGTATTCACCATCCCAGTAGTCGGTACTTCAGTGCTGACCCGAAAACTGATTTTATAGAAACTTGAAATATTTAAATTTTACAACATTTTATATAGAACTAAGGAGTATCTCCTTCATGTATACACATGTATGTAGCTCTGTCCTTATCTGAATTTTGGCTTTTCTATTTAGATCCTTTTAGTTATTTATTCTCAGTCAGCTTTTACACGTTTTTCGGTTAATGGACTTCCAAATGTTTTGGTTTGATCTGCACTGATGAGACATAAGTTGTCGAAATGCGCATATGCAGAAAATAAATCAACAGTTACTTCGGTATTTTATTATTTATACGAGGCAATAGGAAGGCAAAGCTAATATTAAAAGATTCGTTTATTTGGTCTGTTGAAAAGTTATAGCATGAACATCCTATTAAAATGTTTCATATTCGAGAAAGGATTTCGAAAGACTTAATAAAACTATTGTCAGAATTGGAGAATGTAGACCCTTAAATTAACGCGTCTTCAGAAAAAAAAAATCGGTAAAAGTTTGGTCTGTATTTGGTTTGGTTAGAAGTACTGTAACTTTAATGGCTGATTTGAAAATGTTCAGCATTAAATAACATAATACCGAAGTTGTGTAAATTAGTTAACCACAAAAGTAAAGATTATAGTCAGACTGCCATTATTGTTAACATCGATGGTTCATTTTGATCTGTATTTCTTTCTTCAGATACTTTCCATTTTTTGAATTGATTAACTTGTTCACGTTCTGATATAGCTGAAATATTGTTCATTGGACGTTAAACTAATCAATCAATGAATCAATGAAAAGAAATATAGCGAAAAGGTTGCACATTGATCTCTCCTGTACAGAAAAGAAGTGATCATATAGGTTACTAATTTGTGTTTCATAGTTTCTCTTTGAAAGATCTAGCACAAAAAATGTTTTCTTAAAAGTTGAGATATTCTTTGGCCCTGATAGAACGTCTTTTCTAAGAATTTAGTGCACATTTTGTGTATTTTTCAGAATATTTTGTATAAATATGGCTTCATGAGAATACAGGAACATTGAAAATCAGGGTAAAATAGTAGATTTAGTAACCATGGCTATTATATTGTCAACAAATATCGTGCTGTCTGAAACCACAAAAGTCAATGAAACATAAATTGGTTGTCGAAAGTAAAGAAATCTCCACACCTTTAACGGGCAAAAAATCTTGGCTGAAAACAATTGTTTGAGCTCAAATATAAAAATAGTACCTGCTAGCAAGAAGTAATTATTGCTCTAACCGGAAAATTGCTTTCATGGTACAGTTACAACCATCGAGCCATGCATGGAGAAGACCATGCTTAACGTTCCGGGGGCCGGGAACCTGATGATACCTCCAGTTTTTGTAGGAATTCACACTATTGTTCATTGTTCATGTGTTTTGTCATGACCAAATATCTTTGATTTGTTGTTGTTTTACGCCATCATTAATATTTCAGCTAATATATAAAAATTAGCGGGAAATGAAGCCACGAAATCTTTCATGGAGTTAGTTATAGGTATTAGGTTACCATGAAAGATAAAAGGAAGACAAAAGGAATGTTGTTGGAAGTTACAAACATGAAAATAGAACAATCACTGGAGGGATATGGAGTAAATGCACATGAGAAAAAGTCTCTACAAATACATGGTAAAACAGGCAATAGAACAACTCTTTTATTGTTGTTCTTAATCTTGAAGTCAACGAGGCCTTCAACAATGAGCTTTGCTGACACCTCACAGTAAATTTAAGACGGCCCCTAGCACCGGTTTGAGCAAAATTCATTGCTAGATGTCGAGCAACGCAACATCCGTGTTCTTTCCAAAAGACAAATCTTAAAGGACAATAATTTCTAGCTTAAAATCCAACTGAAACATACCAATATATTTTGGGGGGGGGACGTTTCACCTGAATTTACTTACAGGTAAACATTGAAGTAATCGACAGACAAGAGATAGTAGACTAGACTTCAGATTCCAACACAGCTTACAAAATAATTATTAATAAACTACGGACCTGCTTCGAAATTCTTTATCATACCTTGACGACTACCTCTAAATTGATAACACTGGACGTCTGAAAACAAATATTTACGACAAACGTGATAATTTACACTTTCCAATAACGAACTCCCCTTTTTGAGCGTTAATATTCCATCATCCGTCGCATATGGCGTTCATTTGCTACTGTCATGCCTGCAGTGTGAATGCTACTTTGTCACCAGAGCGAAATTGCGGCCTCGAAAACTTTTACACCCAGGTTAAGTTCAACCACTGTTGTAACAACGGCAGTAGAATAACGAAGAAACAAGGGAAGTGATGACTACAAAAATCGAAGTTCAAAGACATGGCAAAAACGGCAAGAGATAAAAGCAAAGACAAAACAAGGACGTGAGATGGCTACAATGCACGGAAATAAAAAGATAACATAAAGAACTAAGGCACTCATAGTGTGAACTCCCATGAAAATCGGGAGTGACATAAGGTGCTTCGGAAGGGTAAGCATGTCCTGCTCCGCTAGCGGCACCCGTTACACTGTACTTGTCACTAAATAAGTTAACAGTCGTCAGATTGTTACAATGTTTCTATTTTGGGAATGAAAATGGTCATTTTGGGTAGACCGAGCAGAAAAACATCGACCACTGCAAACCGGACTTTTTTCATTGTCAGTGCAATTGGGGCGGCGCATAAAGCAGATCATGCTAACTTTTCCAGAACACCCGATGATACCTACAGTTATAGTAGGGATCACATTGCTAGTAGTTTTGTGACTTTTCTATTTATTTTTGTTTTGTCTTTGTTCTATTTATCCATTTGTGTAACACCTGATTTGTCATGTTTTAAGATTTTTTATTGAGAATTTCCCCTTTCTAGGTTTTTGCTTCGGTATTCCTTTGTCGATGTATTTACATTTTGTTTAGAGTACAAAAACATTCAGTAAAGATAGTTAAAATGGAAAAGATTAAGATTCCAAATTTTAACAGGGTAATTTTCTTATGCTCGAAATCCTGAAAATTCCATTTTTATGCGAATAAATAATAAAAACCTGTCGGGCGTTAACAAAACATGTATAATATAGATATGATAGATGCATTGTATCTTTTTGATAGATCTTTTCGGTATGAGAAACAATGTACTTAATTTATAAAATGTAATAAATTAAAGGCCAATACAATTTTTATATTGAATATCATTTTAATTTGCAAATAGCAGTACGCCAGCAAATGACGCATGTCTGTGTGAGGCTGATGTGAGAATACCTCTACTTCCTTTCAAAATTTGAATATAGGCTCGGTCATCCTTGTTCAATGCAATGATTGCCGTCCTAGATGCAGATGGTATCAGGATTGCGTTACCGCTGCCGTCAGCTTGTACACTAGTTATTCTATTTCCATCAACTATCAGTGAACCCCAAATATCAGAGGCTGCGCCACCATAAATGGTATACGCAAACAAATAAACACCCTTCACTGGAGCAACAAAAACGCCCGTGTCTTTATGGTATGCACTGCCAATATTGGTTATCACGCTGTCATATACTATGGTTGTATCGACAATCCCTGAATGGTCCAAATTGTGGGACAGAACTACGTCAAAAGCGATTTTGTAAACCTGGTTGTCAGTGGGTCCAAGTAGTAGTCCTGTACAAAGAGAACATTGGTATCAATGTCTAATTTGAAATTTTTGTAGGGGTTTACACTGCTGGTGCTTTAGTTTTGTGGCGTTCTTGTTCATGTTTGCTCATTTGTTTTGTCTTTGTCATGCTTTTTAAATTCGTGTTGGATATGAATTGACATGATTTTAGATATTTGATTTTAGAGTTTCTGCATTTTTGCTTCGGTATTCGTTTGCCGATGTAATTCAATAATTAATAACTGAACCATCGAACTAATGCTTTTCAGAATTAAATTCTGGTTTATTCACCTTTCAACATTGATAATATTTCCATGCCAGCATACTTCCTATGAATATGATATACTGTTTGAGTAGATGAAAAAAGAGCAATGTATCATTTTCTTTGGAAGTATATTTTTTAAAGAAAATATACTGCCATTGGGTGTGGGTTTCCTCGCCGTTCATTGAAGATCTTATGGTGGCTTTGAGTTGTTATTACTCCCCTTTGGGTCGTTGTCTCTTTGACACATTCCCCGTTTCCCTTCTTTTTTTCTATTCAAGGTTGTATGCGTCGCAAATAGGGTCCCATACATTAAACTACATTTTAAAATTTCTTAAATTTATTAAAAAACTTATTTCCATAATGGAAACTTATTGAATTGATTCTATTGTTGAATAAATAAAACATGATAATGAAGGCACTGTTACTTATGACAATTCACATTTCTTGTTTGTATTAGAAACCAATTGATAATTTTTGTTGATTGCTGCCACAAATAAAGAACGGAAGACCATTCAACTCAATAACCCGCTACAACCAGATAAAATGAAATACAATCATGTTATTTCGTAGCATATCGGTGTAATTATTTAACTATTGTTATTGGCCCCTGTACCTGGATTGGTGCGTACCATGGAAATTATAAGGGGATACCCTGTCTTTGAGGGGTAGTCATGTTATAATATGGAAAGCCTGGCTGCGAACCGTTGTGCAGAAACGCTAAGCTACTTATATGATTAAAAAAGCAGACCTTAAGAGGTCAGATGGACAGCTGAATGTCCTGTCCCTATCAATTAATCCTCTTTTCCAATGGAAATGAAAACTCTTTTCTCTAATTTCTGGCAAATAGATTGGTTATCAAAACAATAATCAACATGTTTGGAAATTCGATCTGAGTCGGCGATTGATAAATCATGTAAATGTCTCGTATCCGTTTCTGGAAATAGTGCAACCGAATGTTGATGAAATTAACACCTGCATAATTGTCTATCGAAATGGTTTTTGCATTTCTATGACTAAGATAACTCATGTTATTGATAATATGTCATTTTTATCAATAATATTATATTCAACAACCCTTTCAATGAATGGCGTAATGATACACATAGTAACGACGATAGCAACAAAATGGCGGCATACCTGAAACTGGAGACTACGGAGATCGCTTTACTTCAAATAAATTGAGTAGAAATTAGAGAAACAATCTCTAACATTTTATCCGGTTTATTACGATAATTTCTCACATCTCGATAGCTAATTTTTTTCAATTTTAAAGTTCTCGGGTAAACCTCGAGCTTTAAAATGTAAAAATTTAACTATCCCGATGTGAGAAATATACGTAAAAACTAGAAACAATGTAAGGGACTATAATGTCTTATACATTTTTGAATTGATCAACTTGAACTTGCCCTGATAAAGCTGATATATTGTTCACTGCACGTAAAATTCATAACTACTTGACAAGCTTACAGACTCTCTTTGCAGTCCTTGAAAGCACTGATTCACAGGTTTTAGAGGGAAAGAACAGTATCAATTAAAACATTCCTCAATTTTTCATACTTCAAGAACTCAACATTATTCACACAAGTTGAGGATCTTGCATAAAACCCACCTTGTGGTAACCACCTCTGTGGAAAATTCATGTACCATGTTGAAAATGGGAGTTGAAAATGTATATAAACTAGAGGCTCACATGAGCATGTATCGTGACTGTACCTAGTGACTGTATATATTCACTGTCATTAAAACACCATCCAATAATTATTCATACTGTACATCAGTTTACCAGATTTTACAGGGAACACTGATTAAATTTGGTTAGTAATATTCAGTTTGTTCCAGAGTAGATCTTCACACACATTTCCCATGGGTCATATATTAAACTATGTTCCATGCTGACAGTCATTTGGGTTAAGGTAGAAACCATAAAAAATACATGAACTGTGATGGGAAGAATCCAAAAACTTTTATCACCAAATATGGTAAAAATGTTCAATTGTCTCCAGAGAAGATAATTGAATGCATTGCCAACAGGGTCCTACGTCAAACTTTGTTATCCGCTGGTAAGTTTGGAAAATTAAAATCACATACTATGAACGAGACCATCTAAGGACAATTATGCTCAAAATTGTTTTAACGGTTTCAGATGAAATCTTTGGATTGATTTCTTGAACGGTCTATAATTAAACTATTTTTCATACTAGCGGCCATTTTATGAGGTATCAGCATAAAAAATAACAAGGTTTGAAGAGGATATCCCAAGGAATTTTGTTTAAATTAAATCAAAATTATCCAATCGGTTCCAGAGGAGAATATCTCTGAATGCATTTCCCATAGGGCCAAATGTTAAGCTGGGTTCCGCGTTGGAGGTCATCTTAGATGCAACCATGCTGGACATAAGTAGAAATTGTTGTCCTTGATGAACTAAGCTTATTTGCAATTCAAACTTAACAGTGTATGAAATACAAGTCAAAACATATTAAAATCGCGAAAATTTCATGACAAAGGGCAATAACTCCCATATGTATCTTCAGATTTTCTTCAAAATTGCAAGAAAGGTAGATTTTACTATGCTGACCATTTTGTTACAATTTTTTTCTGAAACATCTATCATTTTCAAGATATAGGACAAAACTAAAAAAATTGTCAATTCTACGGAAAAGGGGCAGTAACTCCACGACGGTTTATCGGATTATATTCAAAATTGCAGAGTAGGTATATATCATCATGCTTATGCTTTTTTATTCCGTCAGATTTTTTTTATACCGAGTTATTTGCAAGAAAAAACAATTTTTCTTTTTGTTCTATTTATAGTAACAGCGGTTATGTTGTTTGGTCTTTTGACCTAAAACTAAAAATCTTAAACTTGAAAGTAGATACCCGGGTGATAATTTAGGTTTGAAAAGTATGAAAGGATAAGATCTTTGAAAAAAGTTATCGACAACAACACTGAAGATGGCAATAGCTCATATGGCCTTTTTGGTCAGGTGAGCAAAAAATTATGTTTTTATTCTTCAATTAGAGTTACTGTGCGCTCTATACGATTCACAACACGGCCTAGCCTGTCAATACTTGTCAGTATATTATACCGACCCAAAGCGAGATGTTAAAAAAACAAATACAATGCCTTACAATGATCTAATTCACATATAGTCCAGATGCAATATCTTTATAATGTTTTTAAAATTGGGAGCTGCTCTAGGGAGATGTTTTCAATTAATTGGCAAACAAATAACGAAACAAAAAGGAGTAAAAGAGAAATTTCAAAATAAAAAAAAAATCCAAAAACAAAACTCATATTTGGTTTGAAAATGGATATAAAATAGCGTGCTAAACACGTAAATTTATATATATTGGGAGTTAGCGTAAAAAAATAATCAAACCATTACAAAATTATGATATTCTCATTATTTTTTTTTTGGTCGAATCTTTTAATTGTGACGTTATCGGAGAGCACGTAAAGCGTATCAATCAAAACTACTAAAAGAACGAGACGAATTTGTTCGCCGGGTTGCCGTTTCAAGAGCAAACAGGACGTGCAAGCTTAATATCAGGAGTATGTGATCATAGTGCAGTTTAAAAATTTTATCAATATAAACGCAATTGTTTCTTCATTTAGCTATTTAAGCCATTTAATTGATCTGGATCGAGAAAACTGATACCGTTCCGAAAGTACGCATCATTTGAATATTTATACAAGTACTTTATCACCAGGGTCAAAATTACATTTTACAATTTTGGTCGTACTTAGCTTTCATAGAACCTTGACTAGACTTAAGATTTTTATTAGCTAGTTCACAAGCTTTTACAAGTTAAGTGCGAAAATCTGAAACGTAATCAAGGAGATTTAAGTAGTATTTTTCATCAGATTCAAATGGACTAAAACATAATGATTCCTTGACCTGCTTCTCTCATAGGAGGGCCCTTACAGCAAATAAAAGAAAAGAAATTCCTTCAGCCCAATTTTTCTCATTGTCAAAACATTAAGTCCGCATCATGTTTTTTAAGGTTTGATGAAATCGCTCTAAGGCGGCTTGACTTTCAGGGTGAAATGCAGATGATCTGTACTGCTTAATGCCTTATTCATGCATTACTTGCAGAAAAATACCTGACATAAAGTTTGAACCTTCGTCTGATTGAATAGAATTAGGTAGGCCAGACAAAGTAAAAAATTTAGTTGAAGCCTTAACTTTAGTCTTAGTCTTTATATTTCTTAAAGGAGTAGCTTCATGAAACCTTGTGGATTTACACATGATAGTTAACATGTACAGATTCCAGATTTAGTTTTTGGTAAAGGACTCACACAATTTATAAATATTCTACTAAAAGGCTCCTTATAGGCATGTTTAGGTTGAAGAGGTGCTTTTGGAATAACTTGGTTTGGTTTCCCTACCAACTGACATGTATGACAAGACCTTCAGTAATTTGAGACGTCTTTTCTAAGTTTAGGCCAACAAAAATAATTTAAAATTGTTGTAAGTCTCATTTATACCTAAGAAGGGTCCTGACAAGGGCGATTATGGGCCATGCTTAACACCTCAGCTATATACACCTTTGGTACTCCAATAAATACTTAACTGCACATTCCGCGTCAGCAGATACATCAGAAGGTCTTGATTTGCGCATAAGTATACAATTTTTAGTAAAATAAGTGACTGGTTTCTGCAAAGATTTACTTTCATCAACAGCCCTGTTGAAAAGACATGACATTTTAAGGTCTCTATGTTGCTCATTGCTAATTGTAGACATAGAAATATCTTCACCTTGAACCAATGAAATATCAGAAAACTCGAAGGGCTTGCTTGTTCCGTCACCAACATCACTAAGCTGACTCATAAATGTATTTGACAAATCAAAACCATCAGTTCTATTTTCATCAACTTTCTAAGCTTCCATACATTTCTTTTTCATAGCACGAGTAACTGCACAAGCAAGATACAACTCAGAAAACCCCTGTTCAGCGGAATCAGAAACTTGATCAAAAGAATGCTCGGCTGTCACAATAGGATTTCTTTGAACATTACCCCCAGCTAAATCATTCCCAAGAAGCAGTTGTATACCTTCAAAGTGCAATGAATACTTAATACCCAAGGTCAAAGGTTCAGAAACTGTCTGCAGACAAATCAACATTATGGAGAGGAATAGCAGTAAAACAACTAGAATCTACCCCTTCAATAAGAACATTTCTACCAGTACTAAAAGTATCACCAAGCGACAGGGTCTCCGCAAACAAAAGAGACTTAGAGGCCCCAGTATCTCTTAAAATTCAAATGGAGGTAGAATTACAAAAATCATTCGAAAGCGACACAAAACCAAATGGTTAAAAAATCTCCATAATGGGACTAGATGGGATTTGACCTCGACCTTGCTAACATGATCAGAAACAGACTTAACCTCAGAAAAAGAACTATGCACATCTGTACCAACATGAGGCAAACATTGTGACGACACAACAAAACCATTGGTCTTAATTTCACTTTCCTTCCTCTGCTTTAACATTGAACAGTCCATGCAGTATAAAGACCACTTCTATATTTCTCTAAAGAGAACAGACGCATTGGGTGTCGTATGGAAGGCTAAATTTCCTGCGCCTGTCCATTTCTCCCCTTTTCCAGTGGCAATCAAAAGTCGCTGCCCCAGTTGTCCCTTCCACGTTTATTATGTCCCCCAAACGAAGTTTGGGAGACATATTGTGTTTGCTCCGTTTCTTATTATTATTAAGTCACCCAAACGAAGTTTGGTGACTTATTGTTTTTACTCTGTTTCTTATTAAGTCTCCCAAAGTTTGGAGTCTTATTGTTTTTGCACCGTTTCTTATTCATTATTTTTTTTTCCGCTTCTTCTTGCCATAATCTTGTCCTACCAAATTTTCAAAGACCACTTGCCCAATCTAAACCAAACTTCACAGGATGTTAAATCCCCACCCAAAGAGGTGCATTCGGGTATTTAAATTTTCAAAATGACCACCATCATTGGTGATTTTGACCTTTGACCCCAAATCTAATTATTGGATTAACACATTAACTGTAGAAGATAGATGATAATATGTAATGACAAAAATGTTTGTTAGGACATGATGGACATTTGTTACATTTGGACCGAAACTCTAGGGTCAACCCTTCATGAGTTATGCCCCTTGAAAATTTCGTCATATCTTTAAACATGTTTTTTCTCGGAACGGTAAGAGATAGAAACATGGAACCTTTTCCATTCAACTTAGGTGATATGTGTTACATTTAAAAATACCAAGGTCAAAGGTCATTGGTCACTTTGAACTTTGACCCTAGACCTTATTATTGGATTAACTCATAAACCGTAATAGATAGCTGATAAAATGTAATGGCAAAAATGTGTATCTTTTTAAGCTCTCCATTTGGTATATGGGTCCAAACTCATTGGACCAACCGTTTTGGGCCTTTGGGCCAAAAACCGATTTTAAATGTCTGATTTCGGGGTTTTGGCTTATAGCTCAAATACCATTGAAGATACAAAGAAACATTCAATAGAAAAAATGTTCAGGAAGACGTGATCTTCAAACTAAGGACAAGGTCAAAGGTCAAGTTCACAGCCAAAAAACTTAATTTGACGTTAAAGTATCAATAAATGTATATATGTAGCTTACAATCTTGGTTTATCGATGAATTAACAATAAGAACATACTGATGCAACCTCCGGGAAAGACATATTAATTTTCTTAGAAGAATTTACGAACTAGCATTTTCAAAGATGTGTGATCCCAACTTATTGAAACTTGTATGTATTATTGTAAATTAAAATTTTGAAATAATTACACACCATAGAGGAAATCTTCTACTTCATGATATTATAAATAGAAATGATTTTTCTGATGCAACCCCACTGCTGATGAAATATATACATGTGAATCAAAGTTACTTATAGCACTGTTATACAGACACAGAATGAGTTAAGACCGCCATTATTACATTGAGGAATACTTGTTCTTTCAAAGTACTATAAAGAATGAATTCTGGTTTGGGAGACTTCTGTGTTTGCGTCCAAACACATTATCACTCGTTATTATTATTATTCCTCAATGGATTTTTCAAAGTTTGTCCAAACATTATCTCAGAGATGGGTATTCCAAACTTAATGAAACATTGCACCAATGTGGACAACCACCCCAAGACGTGCAAGAAAGTCTTTGAATTTCCAAAATGACTACGGTCATAGGTCACTTTGAACTTTGACCCCAAATCTTGTGATTGGAATATCTAAAAAAAACTGTACATGATCGCTGATTAATTGTTATGGCAAAATATTTATTAGGTCATGACGGACATTTGTTACTTTTGGACCGAAATTCTATGATGCATCGTTGAAGAGTTATGCCCCTTGAAAGTTTCGTCACCTCTTTTAGCATGTTTTTTTCTCGAAAACGGTAAGAGATAGAAACCTGAAACCTTTTCCATTCAATTTAGGTGATATGTGTTACTTTTAAAAATGCCAAGGGCAAAGGTCATTGGTCACTTTGAACTTTGACCCTAGACCTTGTTTTTGTAATAACTCATAAACCGTAATAGATAGCTAATGAAATGTTATGGCAAAAATGTGTGTCTTGTTAAGATCTACATTTGTTACATTGGGTCCAAAATTATCGGACCAACCGTTTTCGGTTTATGGGCCGAAACCCGGTTTTTGATGTCCGAATTTTGTGTTTTTTGCTTATAGCTGAAATACCATTGAAGATACTAAAAGACGTTCAACGTACAAAATGTTCAGGAAGTTTGGGCCTTCAAAATGAGGTCAAGGTCAAAGGTCAAGGTCACAGCCCCAAATCTTTACTTCACGTTAAAGTATCAATAAATGCACATATTAAGCTTTGAATGTTGGTTTCATCAATGAATCAATAATGAAACCATTATGACGCAACTCCCTTTCTGATGCAATCCAGTACATATGCTTATGAAGTGTTAACCTGTGAATCAAAGTACTACTTACACTGAAAGACGAATAGATTATGACACTAGTTCTTGCATAAGGAATAGAAACAAATTATTACAATCATTGGTGATAAATATACAACACAACAATTTTTCAAAAAGTAATTGTATATGGAATCTGGTTTGGGTGACTTGTGTTTGCATCCAAACATATCATCACTCGTTATTATTAAGTCTCCCAAACGAAGTTTGTGGAGACTTATTGTTTTTGCTCAGTTCTTATTATTCTTTTTTTTATTATTATTATGTCACCCCAGACGTAGTCGGGGTGACATGTTGTTATTCTACGTTTCTTCTTCTCCATATTATTATTCTTCTTCTTCCACAAATTTTGTCCGATCGATTTTTTTTAAGTGGCTGAACCAAATGATTTCAAACTTTGCACACAGTTGCATCACCATCTGAAGTTTGTCCAAAAGGTTTGAAAATTTTCAAAATGGCCGCCATTTCCAAGATGGCCACCGAAATACGTCAAAATTTCAACATTATTGGATTTCAATGAAAATTGATTTCTGGATAGATTTTGAGGCTATGAATAAGGTGGAATCGTCGAATCGGTGGTCTGGGGTGACATCGGCTATTGCTTGCAATTGCAAATCTAGTTATTTTTCCGCTTCTTCCGGCGTAAAATTTTTGTCCGGAACATATCTCGAAGACCTTTGACTGGAACTTCATGAAACTTCATATACTGGTAGAGGACAATGAAAAGATGTTCCATCCGGTCTTTGAATTTCCAAAATGGTGATCGTTGTCATGGAAACTGAAAAAAGGCGGGAGAATCGAAAGAGCTCAGAATTGGAAGAAAAATGATAGGAAGGTTGCCTAGCATGCATAGAATTGATTTTTGGTCTGAAAATTTTCAAAATTGCGGCCGTTGCCATGGAAACCGAAAAAGGCGGGAAAATTCAAAGTGCTCAGAATTGAATGAAATTGACAGAAAGGCTGCCTCGCATGCATAGAATTGATTTTTGGTCTCAAAATTTTCAAAATGGCGGCCGTTGCCATGGAAACCGAAAAAGGCGGGAAAATTCAAAGTGCTCAGATTTAGATGAAATTTGACAGGAAGGTTGCCTAGCATGCATAGAATTGATTTTTTGGTCTTTAAAGTTTTAAAATGGCGACCGTTGCCATGGAAACAAAACAAAGGCGGGAAAATTTAAAGTTCTCAAATTTTATCAAATTTCACAGATGGGTTGCTAGATATGGGAGTTCGTTTGGGAGACTTTTGTGTTTTGCTCTGCGAACACAGTAATTACTTGTTATTTTTATTTTTTTCTTCTTTCTTTCTTTCGCTCAATTCATGAAACTTCACAAGGAATTATTGCCTCAATGAGTAGGAGTGTTCGCAATTTTCAAAATGGCCACCGTTGCCATGGAAACGGAAAAAAGGCGGGAAAATCAAAAGTGCCCGGAATTGGATGAAATTTTACAGAAAGGTTGCCTGGAAAGTGTACAAATGATTTTCAGCCTCAGAATTTTCAAAATGGCTGCCGTTGCCATGGAAATGGAAAAAAGGCGGGAAAATTAAAAGTGCTCGGAATTGGATGAAATTTTACAGGAATATTGCCTGGCATGAGTATAAAGGATTTTCAGCCTTAGAATTTTGAAAATGGCTGCCGTTGCCATGGAAATGGAAAAAAGGCGGGAAAATTGAAAGTGCTCCGAATCGGATCAAAATTTACATAATGGTTACCTGGCCTATGTACGAATGATTTTCAGCCTCAGATTTTTCAAAATGGTTACTGTTGCCATTGAAGCTTAGAAATACTTGAAAATCAGAGGTGCTATGAATGGGATGCACAATGTTCGTTTGGGGGACATCTGTAACGCTCTGCGTTACAATAATAAATATTTTCTTTCTTCTTCTTAATTTTTTTATGAATCGATTAACTTGTTCTCGTCCTGATATAGCTGAGATATTGTTCATTGGACATTAAACTCATCAATTTAATGGCCTCTGTGACTGTGAGGGGGGGGGGAGGACTTGGACAAGCTATTTACTGGACGTTGCCTACTATTTACATGATTTGCAGGTTTGGATGAATAATTTGTCGAATATTTTAATTTGTGAAAAAATCCTGTGGTTAAAAAATTGTGTTTTATTTGTAAGTGAAAAATCACCAGCTAAACGTGCAGCAATTTCCAAAGTTTTCAGCTTTTTGTTCATCAAAAAAATTTTAATGTCAGTACTAATACACCTTTTAAAATTCTTCAATTGAAACTAGCCGACATTTTCTTATGATTGTTATTTATTTTCTTTTATGTACAACAACGATCAAATAGTTGCTCTTTTGTTCTAGCAAACTCTACATAGGTTTGGTCACTCTGTTTTTCTGCATTCATAAATTTTTTGCGATAAGCTTCAGGAACTAGTCCATAGGCTTTAAGAATTAATTCTTTTACAATTTCATAATCTGAAGCCTCTTCTATTGATAATTTAGTGTAACTTTCCCTGGCCTTACCAATTACCACACTTTATAATAACATTGACCAATTGTGTTTTGGCCACTTTAAATTTTGAGCTATTTTCTCAAAATGCAGAAAATATTTCTCAACATCTTTTTCTTGAAAAGGAGGGACCAACCTAATGTTTTTAGTAACATCAAATGTCTGAGAATTCTGAGAAAGGTGTTGATTCTTTTCATTTCTAGCTGAAAATTTAGCTCTCTTTCTTTTCCTCTATCCTGCAGTTCAATTTCTAATTTCCTTTCTCTTTCCTGTCTCTCTATTTCTAATTTTAATTTTCTTTCTTCTCTTTCTCGTTCTAATTATAATTTTCTAATTATATTCTCTTTCGAATTTCTAATTCAGGTGTCGGATTTTCAAAAGATTCCAAAACAGATTCGTCAAAAATATCTTCTTTAACCAAATAATTTGCAATGACACTTTAAATTTCAAATTTTCTCATTCCAGATTTAACGATTAATTTTAAATGTTTTCCTTAAATAATTAACTCATCCTTTTTAGCTTCTCAAAATTCTCCACCTCAAACGTAGACATGAATTGTTCTGGATCAAATGACATCTTGTAAAAATTTTATTGTCGACTTTTAAAAATTTGCTATTTAAGGATGCAGTAAGGTGAGGTTTTTGAAATTTGTAAAAGCCATTTGGATTTCTCGGGTTTTATCCTAGTTCTATGTAATATATTTTGCCCCATAACACCCAATTGTCTAATCACCAATGGCTTCAGTAGCTCATTTCAGGTCAGTAAGCAAAATTTCATAAGACTGTAGATTTTCCTTCCTTGTGAAAGTAACCAATAAAGTTTCCATATCATACTAAGTTAAAGTCCAAGGGAGACTTTTCCCGCCATTTTTTAAAATGTGAAATATCTTGATAACAAGGTCCATAACCTATCAATTTTTTTTAACTGAATTTGTTTCTACATTTAAAGTATCAATTTTATATCGTAGATGTTCTTAATTTCACCTTACTACATCCTTAGCAAAAATATAATAATTTATTTTTTTTAAATTCGAAGATCCCGGACGATGACCCCATATTTCTGTTATGTGGTAGAAATAACCTTTATATTGTCAATAATAATAAAACAAATTTGGCTCAAATTAACTTTTTAATAAGACCAAAAAATAATGGAATGGAAAATATATATGGTTGCTAGGTAGAATTCCAAAAAATGACAGGTCTCTTAGACTTTCAGGAAATTTACCAAAATAAGAATCAAAGTTTTTTGCAGTCTGACTATTGAAAATGATCATCATTACTGTTAGGAATTGAAAAAGATATGGTTGCTAGGTAGAATTCCAAAAAATAACAGGTCTTTAGGACTTTCAGGAAATTTATCAAAATGAGAATCAAAGTTTTTTGCAATCTGACTAATGAAAATTATCATCATTACTGTTAGGAATTGAAAAAGATACGGTTGCTAGGTAGAATTCAAAAAAAAATAACAGGTCTTTAAGACTTTCAGGAAATTTACCAAAATTACAATCAAGGTTTTTTACAATCTGACTATTGAAAATGATCACTGATAAAATAAGGCATCAAAAAAGATATGGTTGCTAGGTAAAATTCCCAAAAGTAATGGGTCTTTGAGAGTTTCAGGAAATTTACCAATATAAGAATCATATTTTTTGAAATTTAAGTGTTCATACCAGCTGATGACATTAAAGAGTTGCTTAATTATATGATTTCATGTTAGAATTTCAAAAATTATTTGTCTTTGACATTTTCAGGAAATTTACCAAATTTGGCACCGAAGCCAAAATTATAAATTCTTATCTTGGAGTCCAAAATCAATTCAAGTAATTCCCTGAAAATGTAAACCACAAAATGAAAATTATACATAAAGTTCCAATCATATGCTGAGTACTTATTGTTTTAAGTTTTTTGGTCCCTTAAGGGCATGCCCCCAGGGGTCATACCAAATGTCCGCTATCATTAGCAAATAAGATAAACATAATGGAACTCATATAGAAAGTTTCAGCTTCCAAACATAAATACTTCAGAGGATTTCAAATATATACTTCAGAAGATTTCACATATTACTGGATAACTCGAAATACAATTTCGCTCTTTATTCCGCCCTGAGGGCAAATTTCAAAATTCCGAAACCTTCGGCACAGAGACCTTTTATAGTGTTACTTATACCCTTAAAACCAGGTTTCTGCAACTAAAGTTGTAAGAGGAGTTCTAGCTGAATCGTTTTTTTCCGGTTTTTTGGACCCCCCTAGAGGCCATGCCCTGACGGGTCATACGAAAATTCCGACGCCCTCTGTGAAGTTGCCACATAATATGTGAGTAGATTCCCGGGTTTCAACTTTCTAGCCCAAATAGCCTTGGAGATTTCTCCGATTATTGGATACCGCGAAAATTCGTTTTCGCCCATAATTTTCCTCTAGGGGGTTTGACAGAAACTCCGAACCCCTAGCGCGCTAGTGCAGATCATACTCTAGTATGGTGCCAAGTTTTAAATTGCTACCTCATATAGTTCCAGAGCTATCGGGGAGCACTACACACATACGTACGTACGTACGGACTGCATTACATAATCCCCCCGCTTTCGCTAAGCGGGGGATAGATATTTACAGTATTCAATTACCTATAATAATACGCCTGTACACCTATGAAATTGCATCATTTTAAATTCCATTTATTCAAATGGAGTAAATCAAACGTCAATAGTACGCAATTGCTGAATGGTATACACAGTGCATTAACGACGATAATTTGTTTACGCGATGTCATGTTAGGGTCAATTGTCTGTTGCAAGTAAATATTCAGTAATGAGTTTATAGCTAGGCGATTGATTATATTTCGGGGAATTATTTTTTGTCCCATGCAGCGTGACGTGATTTCATGTTTCTCGCTTACCCCGTGTAGAGAATTCGACTTTCACCGTTTGTTTGTTTGTAATTTTACCTTATTGCTGACGTTTGCAAAGTATTTTGTGGCTTTATGTAGGAGATTCGGGCATCCTCGGCACCGAAGTCGACACTTCTAATGAGGGGATGTACTATCGTTTTGGATGTTCTCATTTATCAAATTTTAACTTTGGGCCACTAGGAATAGCGGAGAACAAATACTCCGCAGTAGTATATATATGGGAAAAAATGTGTAGGTTTTGCTCACATTTGTTTTTTTCTCCAACACTTAAGACTTTGCTTTAAGCACTTCAGAAGTATATAACAAAAAAAAAACGTGTAGGTTTTGCTCATTCTCCAACACTCAAGACTCTGCTTTAAGCACTCCCATCAAATATACCTGAAACTTGACGTTTAAACAACACCATGGTTTTTATTCACCCCCATTAACAGCAGCAAAAAGAACTACAAGAAAATAAAAATAAAAATCTTTAGGTTATAAAAATGACAACGATTCCTAGATATTTCCCGGAAAAGTCTAATACGAACAATTTTAAAACAATACAAGGAGTAAAAAATATGCCAAGTGATTTTTTCCGTTTACTCATTGTTGGGCCGAGTGGATCTGGTAAAACAAATTTGCTAATGTAACTTTTATTTAAACCCTTATTGTATTACGATAAAATTATTCTTTACGCAAAAAATTTGGAGCAGCATTACTACAAGGAACTAATTCGAAGATTCGAGAAAATAGCAGAAAAACTAGCAGTGGATATAGAAGACTTGGTGCAACTATCTAATGATAAAGTTGAAGACATCGACGAACTGTCAGATTCTGATGACAAACAAAAAAAATCGTAATTTTTGACGACTATATTTGTTCACAACAAGACCAATCTTCTATTGTGAAATACTTTATAGGTGGAAGGCACAAGAAAATGAGTGTAATTTATTTGAGCCAGTCCTATTTTCGGATACCCAAAGACTGTCGTCTGAATTGTAATTTCTACGTAGTGTATAATTTTCCGAGTAAAAAGGAGAGAGAACTTATGTTTTCAGAACTTCAGGTCTCAAAAAATATGCTAATTGAAATAACCAAAAAGAAATACTCTTTTCTGTATCTTAACTTGCCAGACAAAAAAATATTTCATTGTTTTGATCAGGAAATACAAAATACGTTCTTAACTTATTAAAATCTATTTTACAAATTACTTTATTGATAAAAATATTTCATATACAAAATACGTTTTCTTAACTTATTAAAATCTATTTTACAAATTACTTTTAATGACAAAAAAAATATTTCATATACAAAATACGTTTTCTTGACTTATTAAAATCTATTTAATCTCCTTTTTGTACCCCTAATAGGTAATCGATACTGCAACAAAAAATCAATACGATGTCAACCTGTTGCCAAGTCCATTTCATAACTACAACGTACATCGTTAGCTAAACAAAGATTTAGCCGAAATTACCAAAGGAAAAAATAATAATAATGGATAGTTACAATACGAACAGTGATATTATAAATCAGGATATAAAAACAGCAACCGGGAAGAACATTCTAGACTAATCATGCCAAGGAAGGATATGTGCGCAGGTTATTCAGACCATGCTGGACTAAACTTTTCTTGGAGTTAACTTGTGGAGGAATTTGTGCGTGTTCTTTCAGGGATGAAATAAAGATTTATTATTTTTCTGCTTTGTCAATTGTTGTATGACAAATTTACCGTATACGTCATGGATTTATCAAACATTGTCTATACGTCATGGATTCATGTGGACTGTCTACCATATGATAGACATAGCAAATAAACCTCTGACGTAATTGATTTATGTGGACTGTCTACCATATAATAGACATAGCACATAAACCTCTGACGTCATGGATTTATGTTGACTGTCTATCATATGGTAGACAGAGCACATAAACCTCTAACGTATACACACGTCATGGATTTATGTGGACTGCCTACCATATGATAGACATAGCACATAAACCTCTAATCTCATGGATTTATGTGGACTGTGGTAGACGGCAGCTTCCTATAGGAAAAGATTTATTCTTCTCAAAGAAAATTCTTCCCTTGTATTTGTTTTTGTTCGCACGTCTCTCAAAGTTTCTGAGATGAAGAATACTGAAATGATCAATACCCCGTTCTTTGGAAGTCCTCTTTAGATGTACCTTCTTCATGGAAAACTCTCTTGTGTTCTTTACTTCTTCGCCCTCCAACATTTTCTGGAAGTCTTCTTGCGTTAACTTGGTCTTCTTTAGTCCCTTACCCTTCGTCTTAACACTAATTACATTGTCTGTATCGATTGTAATGGTCATATACAACTTGGGTGCAATATAAACCGCCTTAAAATATCTTGGCATCCTTTTTGTAGTCGTTAGCCAGATCACCCAAGTTATTTCCATTATAATTAGGTATTAGTTTTGCTTGTTCACCGGGCACGTGAAGGCTATCGGTGTCAGTATAATAAAAATCAGAATCTATTTCGGACTTCGGGTTCAAGGTCGTCATATGATCGTACATGATCTTGTGGCTATAAGCCAGAACAAAAGCACCAAAATGTGACGGCTTACTGATCTTATCAACCGAGTCAATCTCGGACCTCAAGTTACCGGACACATACCAAGTATTTGAAACTAGTTCCAGATCGGTGACCATATATTTGTGGTGGAACTCCCAATATTCATTATTGTCCCTTATAGTCTGAGTGTGATTGAATATCGGTCCTTGGATCATCTTCCCGTATAACCCATTCATCAGTAGCTTTGCTAGTGTATACTGAACACTTTCTTTATGACTAGTTTTCTTGGTTTGGAAGAATTTTTGTATATAATCATAAAACACCTTACTAGTCTTTTCCCAATAATATCCCTCGATAATCTCGACTTTATAGCCGTATTTAATCTTTTGGTCTATATCGACTGAAGTATACTAACCCTCCAATCCTCCAAATCCCACTTAGTTGCCCCTTTTTCGTCCTTTCTTGCTACTACTGGATGAAGCAGTTTCTTATTTGCAGTATACCGAACTTTATATATCCCCATTTTACCCTTCATCTCGTTGCCACTAGTATATTTTCGTTGTCCCACCGGATATTCGTGCAACATACTAGTGGGATAAAGGGAGACGACGTCCACATTCAACAGGAAATCAGTCATATCATCGTACTTTATTTTTTCTTTTAGTACTTCCTCATACTGATCAGATACAAACTCAGTCTTGCTCTTATAGCACCGCCCACCATAAATACTCTTCCTTATATTTTTTTCCACCTCTGTCGAATCAGACAAGTCAACCATAACCCCTTTTGGTATATAATCTCTCCAAATATCAAACCAAAGGGAACTAGTCGAAATAAAATTTGTAATATCCCTACCAAAATCTTTGTAACACTGGTTATTTAACTTGCCGAACAACTCTTGTAGACCAAGTACGTCGGACTTGAGGTACAAAAGGCACTCATTTTTCATTTCATCCCCCATATCTTCCCATCTACAAGCCTTACTGTGATCAAATTCTCCCTTTTGTACTTTACACCCAAAATCGGACAGTGCCTGACTCAAAGAAATACCTATGTGTTTCATCAGATCGAAACATCGGAGTGTACCTTTTTGTAATCCAATTATACTCCCATTATTCATAATAAATTTTTCCGGAGCTAACCCCGTTTTATTCATACTCTTAATCAAGAAGTAGTGATCGAAGTTACTCCCGTTATAAGCATTAATAACGAGCTCACCAGTTTTACTCATCACATATCGTACAAAATTGTCGACGCAATCATCACCAGCATAGTAACAGAAAACTACGTCTTTTTCCACAAATCCTAGGATGTACGGGGTATGAACCTCGTGACCGTCGACAATGTTCGTATAAGTCTCTATATCGTAGTGAATTACGTCGGGGTTTAGCCCTTTATTCTTCATTGTCCTCTGGATCAAATACCTACCCGTTTTCTGTATTACTGTCTGATAATAACCAGATGTGTTATCGTTGCACTTGTGCTTTTTCTTATATCGAGTACCGCAACGAGAGCAAACAACCGAGCAAGTATGCTTTTCCCCAAAATACGTATCGCCACAAGATAAACACTTCTTCTTTTCTTGCTCGATAATAAGATTGTAATGACCCCCGGCTAGTTCTATGTTGGTGAGGTGCTCTTTGTTATGGTGCTGTTTTGTCTCTTTACAGAATAAACCGACAGGTATCTGGTACCTTTTTATTATGTCCCACGCTACTGGGAACGGGATCGGCGTTTTAGGGGCTAAACCATATCCCCTTCGTATCTCATCACAGAAAGTGATTGTAGGATTAAAATCTGGTTTTATTTTTTGCAAGCACCGGAACAAACAGTTATGATTGGTCGATAATGGGCGTTTCCTTTTAACCCCATCTACAATCGTCTCCGAATAATCCCTATTCCAGCATCCACCACTGGGTGGTCTCACCACTTTTATTTTAATTCCTATGATTTCGTGTACATAATCCTCATTTGGAGGCAGAGAAAGGTTTACGTACTGCTGATAAAGTGCGACAAAATCACCAAACTCCCTTATAAGAAACGAGTTCATACTCTTGGTGGTATTATATTTGTAACTTGGTGTGCTACCAGTATAGACAAATTTTACTAGTACGTCAGCGCCATCAGTAAACCCGTCTGAAACGGCGTGATCCAGTCTTTCTTTTATTAACTCCGATATCACCCCTACCTCATCACTTGTTAGTACTTCTTTGGGGTAACTAATAGTGTACGTTCTAATTCCATTCTTTTCGTTATAATTCATATTTGTAACTTTTGAATGATTTTTTATTCTACAAATCATTCATATTTGTAACTTTTGAATGATTTTTTTATTCTACAAATCATTCATATTTGTAACTTTTGAATGATTTTTTATTCTACAAATCATTCATATTTTTTATTCTACAAATCGCTTCCGATGAGCCGCAGAGTTAACATGGTACTTCTTGGCTGAAATACAAAGGAGTTTGTTACATATCTCACAGTAAAATTTGTTGGAGGCGTAATATTTCTTTTGATGTTCATTGTGGGCTTGTTTTCTTTCGATATCTGTCTCATACAGTTTTCTTCTTCCCATTTTTATAGTATAATTTTAATCTACAATAAGCGATTATTTCTTTTTTGGATTTTTGTACCCTTGCCCAATATTTTCCCAATTTTTGATGCGACACTTTCGTTGGTATACTTTTTTATTTCTTTAATCAATGCACCTGGTTTTGCAACTGGTGTTTTCGTTGGTGCTATTTTGTCTGCTACGTACTCTCCCACTTTTTCACCAAGTTTTTTTACTCCCAGTGTCTAATGCTGCAATGGCAGATTTCTTTATTGTCTCTTTTGCCAGTTGCTTTACAGCAGTACTAAATAGACCACCACCTATTTGTTCTCTCGTTACCGGGTCAACAAAAACATATATTCCTAACTCCTTACTATATACTTTTCTCATTTTTTCTTACCGTTTATATTTCTCTCAGAATAAAAGTAAAACTGGTGTCAACACCATTTAGGTCTATATTTCTGCCGTTTGCGTCGGTCAATCAAACACGAATCGAGTCAATCCTTGTCTTATTCACTCTTGAATATCCTATGTGGTACGATGTTCTCTGGAACGGGTAACTACGAGTTAGATTTGCAGTACTAAAGACGTAGATTACGTCACCCGACTTACCGTCTACAACGGAACTAGTGATTAAATCGCAATGAATATAGATACTATCTATCCCGTTAGTGATATTGGGTAATTTGTTTCCGTATTCCGTCTCCTTTACTATTTTTTTTTGTCGAACCCGATTAACTCGGCAAAGTTCCCATCTCTCAAGTCTAGTTGTGTATTTTCCTGAAGTGTGATTAGCACCTTAAAGCTCGTCAGATCAAAGTCCAGCCTAATTGGACTGTCTTCGACTTTGTCGTTTACCGATAGAAATTCCGCTATATTAGAGGATATGTCCCCGTAGCTGTATGTTACCATCGGCAAACGACAATTCCTTGAATGTACTCCCAGAATCAAGACTATACTTTATTTTCTTGTTAACATACAACTCAGAAATATTATACCAACTGTAAGTCATACTATTTATTTGGGATAGGCCGAAGGCATACTGCCTATTCTTATCTAGTACCAAGGGTTCTTCGAACTGGGTCACAAAATCAGAAGGGGTGTTTTTCCCTTTCCTTGCTGCATAACTAGAAAGTGTTATCTTTTGATCCATTTTTTATTACTCAAAATATTTTCTATAAATCCCTTCATGCTGTTCTTCCGTTATATCCCCTTTCTCCAAAAGAGTGTCCAGAATGGTCATTCCTTCGTTTACTAGTTCGTCACTGGTATTGCCAGACTCGATACCAGTAATCAGAAGCTCTAGCCGATCTACAAGACTAGTCGCGCCACACAAAATATTCTTGTATTTGCCACTTGTCTTTACCAGACGGTGTGATGACAGAGTGACTAATTTTCTAAATATCCGCTTTGCAGAATCAGAATACGCTTTTCTTTGTTACTAGGTCGACGAAGTCGTCGTCCACCCTTTCGTCTACTACTTGTTGTCCTTTATTGTCTAGTCCGTACAACCTTTTATATTCGAGAAGCTGTTCCAAATCCAGCAGTAGATCAGAAAAGGAGCCGGTAGTGTCTATTTTGTACGACCCTTTGGATGCCAGTCCTTTCCCAGTTTTCCCCTGCAATTTCTGGTAATACTTTCTATTTTTGTCCTGGAGATTTTTTATATGATGTGGAAATTGCACCCCGGATTTCATATTTCCCAGCTTCACATTCATACCCTTTGCCCTCCTGATCTTGGCTTTGTTATCCAGGTAATCATTATTTTCTAGTTGTTCCTCGACATCATACTCACTGATATTTACGCCACCTGCTTCCATTTCGACTATCTTCGGTCCCTCCGGTTCCTCCGGTTCTTCCGGTTCCTCTATCGCAAGAGGAACAGGAAGATCTGGAGGAACAGGAAGATCCATAATATTAGGAACAGGAGGAACCATCACGGGTACTAGTTGACCAACTTGTGGTGTTATCCTTGTTTCTATTGCTTTCGTTACTGGTTCAAAGAATTCCTTGAGTCTACCCGACCGTACACTTTTTCTTATTTTTTCTTCTTCCTTCTTCATTTTGAAGTCCTGTACCGCTTTCTCTGCTTTTGACTTCTTTTGAGCTAGATCCTTTAGTTCTTCCAACATTTTTTTCTTCCTTTTATAAAAGATAAGTAATAAAAATTGGTATATTTAATGAAATATCTCAGACGGTGTCAGGAGGTCCGGTAGGACAAACGGAGACTAATTTTGATGTAGTGCTAAGTAAGTATGCGAGCAAGACTCAGTTAGATAGATTGAGTAGAGAGTGTTTCCGTAAAGGACAAGATCTGGATACGGGTGGGCACAAAATCATAGGTCTTTCACCCGGTTCCGGCAACGACCACGTAGCAACAATAAAGCAAATAAGCGATACTTTCTTTCCTGCGGTAGCGCGTAAAGACCTGGACATGAATAAGAAGTATATTAGAGGACTCGAGAACGACTTAGATGACCCAACCTATGCGGTAAACAAGAAGTCGCTGCAGCAGAAAATAGACACACAGAAACGGAACTTTACAGCGGGGTTTGCTAGTAAGGCTTTTGTTGCTAAGAAATGACTTGCACAGACAGTTTCTAAGACCAATTCACCTATCACATCTTGAGAAAAAAATAAGTACTGTAGGTAGACGCCAAATTTGATGCACTAGACCCTGTTTATATTAAGACTGAGGTAGACGCCAAATTTGATGCACTAGACCCTGTTTATACTAAGACTGAGGTAGACGCAAAATTTGATGCACTAGACCCTGTTTATACTAAGACTGAGGTAGACGCCAAGCTAGCCGATTATGAGGGTTATACAAAAAGTGAAATAGATACTAAAAGTCAGGATAACAATAGAGAATTAAGGAGATTTTTCAATAAAACAGGAGAAAAGAAGTACGAGAAAAAGAAAGCTGCATCATTTCTTGCAAAAGTGAAACCCGGATATTATGATTTGTCTACGAATGTAAAAGTCAAGTGGTTATCGGACGAATCCTATAACAACGGTGATATAGAGGAGGATCTCGAAAACTGGAAACTAACCCTAAACCCGACGGATGAAACTCTTCATTTGTTTGTGCGCATCTAATATTTGAGTCGCCAGAAGAGCGCGTATCTACTAACCAAATTAAGATCATGTTGAAAAAAGATCAAATGAGCGCATCAAAGGAAATATCTTTCACAAGAGTAAGAACAGATAATAAGGACAAGATAACACTTTTTCATATCGAGAAAATAAGAAATAGCGCTACTTGTTCACTTCTTTTTAACCATGATATTTACAGGACAGTCTTTCCATTATTTATGAAATTAAGCAAGAAAAGTAGGATTGCGGTGGTCGAAATACAGAAACCCACTCATTCGTTGTTCCGGTTCCTACAGAGTATTGGGAAAGATATTCAATACTCTATCCGTGATTACGGTTCTGAACTAGATTTCTCAGAAAAAGGATTTGCAGGTATTATCCAGGATCATACTAACAGCGAAACTACTGAATACAGAATCATTAGCGAGCGTGACGTTATAGGTCTATATCAAAAAAAGATAATCGCCAATATCGACATTGAACTAAATGGTAAAGCGTGTTCCATAGAGTGTCATACTTGGATGATTTTGGAAGTGAAATTCGTCAGTCTGTGACGAGCCCGGAACAATGGAAAAAAGAGTATTCCGTTGTTCTTTCTAATGGGGCTCAAGAAGTTGAGTTCAACTTGGGTTATATTGCTTAATATGTGCTGATTAGTATAAGAGGAGAAATGGGTTATCGGGTAGAAAAATTTAGTCTAACCCCGGAGGAACAATACCAACATGTATATCTAAGTCCTCCGGTTAACACAACACCATAGACTTTTAGTTACTCTCTGGGCGGTCTATTCGGTATGTCTACGTACCCTATTGCCCATCGGGTAACTCCGATACCGATCGGGCTTCCAGACAACAACTTGACTATTGATAAACCATTTGAAATCAAAGGGAAGATCTTACACTCACCCGGGAATGGGTTTCAGCAGTGGATAAAATTCAAGGATAAGTGTACACCCACATTTACTGTCAGTTTGTGCGTCGGGGGTATGAGACAAGATACTCCCCCGTACATCTCATGTTACAAAAAAGGGACGACACCAATAACTAGCACCGAAATTCTAGAGACCAGGAAATCCATTGGTGGTTATAATCAATTTGAGATAAAAATGAGTCAGACGTTTGAAAAGAACGACGAAATATTCTTTGGAGTTATAGCCCCAACCAGAATCGTTTGGCTAGTTTCTCCAATGACCTCACTAAATGTAATCGAAGTCGAAATTAAGTTTTAGTGTAATTTATATGATAAAAATCAGTTAAAAAAGATGAATAGTGATTCAGTGATAACTTTGGGAAGACTGCCAAACGGAGTTTTCGATATACTTGATGTTCAAGAGGAAGAGAAGATCGTACATTTGTACGATCCTCTTAGAGGAATAAACTTTAGAGTGTGGGTGCGCGAAGCGTTACTGGAATTACTAAAGACTCGAGAAGTATTCGTTTGGTGGAGCGATGAATAGAGGCTATCTTAGAGACTGCAAGTCCGACATCGGAATCCAGGAGTTAAAGTCGTTTGAATACCCTTTCCTTTTAACAAATACTCTTCTATTTTTGTGATCGAGTCTGATAATCTTTTCTATTCTGTATGTCTCTTGGTCTGTCTTCTGGAGTTCTTGTTCGTAGAAGCTTCCTTCTATTGGCTGGTTATTCAAGTCAGTGATCTTGTAAGTTATTGGTTCTGTGTACTGGATCGTCGAAATGGTAAATACCTCTTCGGTCCAGTTGGGTGTATAACCCTTTTCAAACGTGCCTTTCTTTTTAGATATTCTGACCTTGTCGTCTAGTTTGAATTTTGGGGTATTTCGACTCTTAGTTTCCTTCGTATCTGAGTAAACGGGGAATTTGCTTGCTTCTACTGGTTTCATTTTGATTGACGAGTGCTTCGTATTATTGTACTGCTCTACTAATTGTGGAAGTACTGAGATATAATTGTAGGTGTTATTGGCGGAAAAGTAGCGAAACATCTTACCTTTGAGTGTGCGATTGAAGCGCTCTATTACTACAGCCTTTCCCTGATTGAAAGTGTGGTACATTCTTATTTTGTAGTTTTCTGGGAGTTTCATAAACTTCTGGTTGTAAAACTCTGATCCCTGATCGACCCATAGTAGTTCTGGAGTTCTTCCCTCTTTTAGTATGCTCTCGAATCCAATAGTAACTTCTTGTCCTGTCTTTGATTTTAGTGGAACGCTCCAAGCGTATTTGCTGAATACGTCAATCACATTTAGTAAGTATTTGTCCCCTTGTAATTCAGTAATTCGTTCCTGGGAGAGTAATTCCACCCTTTGGTACCATAGGTTTGATGTTCTTGTGTATGTCAAGTTTACCTCCGGCGGTGCCACGCACAAACTTGGTTTTCGTGATTTTGCATCTGGCACACGTGCTGTATTCTATGAACTTACCGTTGAATAATTGTACGACCCTTGCAGAAAGAGACTCTGTGACTGTTTTCTCTTTTACGCAGTAGCTCATTTTTTGAAGTACTCTTTTCATATTATTTCATTTTTTATTGTATCCGTCGGACTAAGGTCTTTGTAGATGTCTTTCTCTTGTGCTTCTCGTAGAAAGAATAGACAGAAGTAGCCACATAGAACACTTAGTTTGTGTTGGTACTGGATTGTGTTACGTCTGTATTTACCCTTTATATAGTCAACAAATTCTTGTGGCGGTGAAGGACCATAGCTATCAAAGTAAATATTCCTCTTATTACGAAAGTTCCAACACACCCAATAAGTCCCTTCCCCACTTTTAGCGTCCAAATTAAGAATACCACACTCATTCTTGTTTGGTCTGATTGGTAGATTGTCCCTACTATAAATCCCTCCGAAAGAGGTAATACGTAGTTTATCAACCCAGTCTAAAATATCAAAGTTAGTTGACGGTTCAAGCGTCTTTTTTTTTGCATGACGTAGGGTCTGGGTACGCTGTCTACTTGTAGTCCTCTACCAGATGGGCGTTCAACTTGTAGTCCTTTCCCCATTAGGCCGGCCAGCAATGGCACTGCCAAACTGGCTAACATACCAAGGAATCCACCGGTCTGTTGTCTTTTTGTTATTCTAAGACCAGTTCCTAATTTCTGTTTGAGTGCTGACTGCAATTGCTCTTTCTGTGTTTTTGTTAGGTGGTCAACATAGGGTTTTTGTAAGAGGGTGGTGATTTTGTTGCGTGGTACGTCTGCTGTTACCCCACTACCAAGCACCTTTTTCACCCCGGTTTCAGCTAGAGCTGAGCCCGCTCCGATGCCAAGGGCGGGTAATAGTTTGGATGACACTGTCTTTATGACCGGAAGTGCAAGTTTAGCGAGTGCTCCAAGAAATCCTCCATTTTGTGATTGTTTTGTCATTTGTGTCTTTGAAATTCTTATTTGAACCCCAGTACCAGGGGCCTTTGCTTTCTGTATTTTTTTCATTTATGTTTGTGTTAGCGCCACAGGAAAGTCCCCTGTTAATTGGTTGTTGGTTAGTCTTAATGTTAGAGAAGATTTGTCTTTGTATGCTTTAGCTAGATTCTTTCTCTGACCTTCGGATAAACCAAGACTATAGTTAACGTATTTACTCATTTTTAATACCTTAGATAATTACTATATCATTTCCAATTGTGTCCAAAATTATATCTTCTTCATTCAGTACAAGGGCAAAGATTCGGTAGGGAGCAGCTGGGGGAATGTTCAGTCTGTAATGCAGCGTCAGGGATGTGTTCTCTATACTCACCGATTCGTCTGCGTAAGTCAAATCAAAATAGATTAGCCAAAGTTGATAAGGGTAAGCATGTTCCCGGTGTCATAGTCGTTGCTTGCATTGGGTTTAAAATTACAGGCATCTCTGAAGATTCTGCTGATTTGAGTCGAGCTATATCCCGTTTCCGGGTAAAAGATACCAGAACCAACTTCTAATCTGGCTGTCAGGAGGGTACAATTTGTGTTTGCTGCATTTACTTTGAAATTGTCGAGTAACAGACGATTTTGGGTTTGGTCGTTGTGTTTTCCATTTCTTTGTAAGAATATGATTACGTGTTTTGGGTGTTTTATTCCTGTTGTAATGCGGTACGACCCTTCAACAGATTGACTCGAGCTACTAGTGTGAATGGATTCTCTTTAAGTATGTCCACCGCCTCGGTTTCATGTAGTTCTGAAGTACGGTCGACAGACCGACAGAATTCAGGTTTATTCAGGGGATCCAAAGTTCAAAGTGTGTAATTACAACTCTACCGTCATCAGCACCATCGGCCCTGAACAGCAAGTAATTGTCGTTGTTTCTTTCTACGGTTATTCCCATCTGTGCTGGGGGTAAAAGATTTTGTTCTAGTGATTTGGAAGAATGAAAATCTGTTCAATGGTATTTCTGCTGTTACCTTTGCAAGTGCATTTGTGAGCGCGGTTCCCGCCTTAAACCCTAAATTGTCATCAGTATCCGGGTAAATAAAGCTGTTTTTGCCTAGACTACTCACATATCCGTCTGAAAGTGTGAGTAGTGATTTGACGTGATTTGCAAGTGATAGGTTGTTGTAGTCGTACACTATTTTTCCATTTTGTCTGACTGTCATTTGACTGAGAAAATTGGTTACATCTGAAATAACAGATACTGTGTCATTATCTGGTGCTGTTCCGTCAGCTAGTTTATCTACTTTGAACTTGGTCAAAAATACCCATTGTACCAGTCATAAAACGAAGCCCTATCGTTTATGCTAAATTTGTAATCCGTTTTGACTTGTGCTTGTCCATTTGGGGGAGTTCTTATGGGAGTGTCTAGTAAAAAGTTACAATACTCAAACCGATCGCAGAACTGTGCATTTTTTCTTACTAGATTAATATTTTCTTTCTTATATAAAACTATGGCAGAGTTTAAAGTCGTGCTTTGGACAGCTTCAAGCAAGATTTGTGTTCGGAAGTCCGGACATGTGAAAAGAAACTAGAAAAAAAAACAAACGAACAGCCAACAGTGTGTCATCTGCTCTTACCATTTGTACTAGTTTAAATGTTATTACAACTGGCTCTGCAGTCGGTATTTCGGCCTCAGGTATTGGCATAATAGCTGTTGCTCCGTTGAGTTCGTTGGCTGTGATAAATTCTATTACTATTATTATTTTAAATGCGTTTTCCAACAGAAAGAAAAAACGACAAAAACAACTGGAGAAAAGACTTGCTTTGGAAAGAGAGTTTAAGTTTAAGGTTGCAAACGAAATAAGTCAGGCTTTAAAAGATGAGAAAATTTCTGGAGAAGAATTTGAAGGAGTTTTAAATATTGTGAGTACTTTTTACAAGGAAAAACAAAAAAATAGGTGAGATTAAAACTCCGCCGGAAAATAATGAAGAAAGTTCAAAATTTGTTACTTTAAAGTTTGGTCGAATTTTTGATTTTTTGTAGTGCTTTTTGCTGCTGTTAATGGGGTGAATAAAAACCATGGTGTTGTTTAAACGTCAAGTTTCAGGTATATTTAATGGGAGTGCTTAAAGCAGAGTCTTGAGTGTTGGAGAATGAGCAAAACCTACACGTTTTTTGTTATATACTTCTGAAGTGCTTAAAGCAAAGTCTTAAGTGTTGGAAAAAAAAAGTGAGCAAAACCTACACATTTTTCCCATATATACTACTCTCCGCGGTTAATTGATGAGAATGTACATTTTTTTCTCATAGTACATAAACATTTATCTGCGTTCTTAGTGTCAGCTCTGGTCGGGTCAATAGGAGGATACCCAGTGTGTGACTTTTCCATGGGTAAGGCCAAGGAAAATTCATTGTTGGTTCCGTCCAAAAGCATATTACATTTACTGATTAGTACTTTAGCTATGATTGTAATGCATGCCCATCATTACATGTCCATTCCGGTATCTGCCCTGATATCAGTCCGCGAACTTATATTTCCCCGACGCATAGGCAGATATCGGTAAGGGACCGGTATCAGTGCAGATACCGGAAAGGACATGCAATAATCTGTTTATCACATATTTGACAGAGGAATGTTGCAAGCTAAAAATAATAATGTTCATTTTTATTTTGTTTTTAATTTTTTTGGCTTAATTTAGGCAAAAATTGATACCCCCAAAAATCCGTTTTTGGTACTAGATCCGTCGGTGAACAGACGAGATGATCTGGTCGAAATCGATATTTGTAAATTCTTCATCAGACAACGGCTTTGTAACGAGGTTTATTCTCGGTTAGAAGTGTTTTTGGGAATGACATGTGCAGTCAGGTGAATTTCATTAATTGTACATCACTGTAGGTATCTGTTGAGAGATGCTTAAATAGAACTGATTAAATAGGGCTCAAAATCTGCATTTTTTAAAAATCTGACGGATGACAGAATCTTGCCAACAATAACAAATTAAAGGTGCAGTATAAATATAGTCTTGACTTCATGGAACCTAATGAATTTCACCTACGGTCTGAAGTCACTATTTGAAAATTTCAACATCAAAAATGGTTTTCCGTTTGCAGATTCATTTTTCATGGCACCAACAAATGCTGACTTTTCATTTTCAAAACACTTCTAGACCGAAAGGCGAGAACAAGCTTCGGCTTCAGCCATATTGTGTTTTACGTTGCTATGTGACGTCATCTTTACAGGACATATATCAGTTATCTGTCCCGGACACGGATATTGATCAGATACTCATCCGGTTATTACATATGCAGAATGGTACAATTTACATATAAATATGTGATATCCTTACGTTTCTCATCTTTCGGACAGTTGCAAAGACGATTTTGGTTTTTTAGATCTGCAATTTCCCCCTCCATCACTTTCTGTTTACGTTCCAATTCCTCAAACCTTGCCGATACATCATAACTTATTCCCTCCGTCGTTGGTATAAAGAACCCTTCCTGATAAAAAAATAATAGAAACACAATAAACATGGCTGATTCTGTATATATTGCTTAGTCGTTGAGTTCAGAGATGTTATCAACAGATAACATAACTGAAAATTCGTACAAGTATTTCTAAGGTAAAGGTAAAAGGTAAAATATATTTAGGTTAAAAATCAATAAGTTAAGATTGTGATTAAAAATTTCATATAATTTAAAAACATATTAATTTTTGACCCTAAAAATACATCATCGCAATAAAAACTTATGTTAAGGATAAACCATGAAACCTTCTGGTTTATTTCCAATAGAGTCCTTCAACAATAAGCATAAACGTAATTTAATATATTGAAATAGTTCTAAGGTCAAAGTATTAATAGTAAGCGAAAATGGTAGTGCAGGTCTTTAAGGTGGAATAAATGTGATATCGATTATTCCTTATATCCAGCAAGTTACATTTCACACCCTTTCTAAATCGAGTTATGTTGGTGATCAGGAAGTGAGTTCCAATCTTGGATAGCGTTATAAAAAAAATGATGTCGATTTTGTGCCTTTAATCTTAGGTATTTCAAGATTAAAGGGACTTGATCGAGTATTATATTTATGGTGTTCATTTATTTTTACAAAGTTGTGTTTTTTAGATATGATGGACATTTATTATTAAAGGTTTAATGCGCTTGGTTCAGTCTTAATTGTTTTACTCTTTGCTCCACGTTCAGATAAATTGCTATTTATTATTTTGGTCTATAAATATTTATTACAAATAACTCTAATGATGCCTCTTTTCACCCTAATGGGTTGACAGCATAAATACTTTTAGAACAATAGAAAATATGCATCTATGTTGAGTCCATTCTCCTCAATGCTAGCGACTTTTGAATGAAAGGGGCATTGAATGAAAGCTGATATTATAGCAGTAGATTTTTGGCGTAGATTTGTACGATCGTTACATAATGCCAATCTTAACGAAAAATGACAGAACAGACACATACCACACGGTTTCAACTTACAGTTTAAGATATGTATGTAATTCCCCATATTTAAACATAACCCATGGAATAGTGTGTTATACAAATATGTTGGTCCAATGAAAAATAAATACAGAAATAACCAGCCGGTGGGATTTTTTTTTAAACTTGGGGATCATAAAAAGATTGAAAGCTGTTCAATGGCCACAATTAACAATTTGAACAAAAAAAATGATATTGTTGGCCACAATTAAAAAGTAAAACCACCAAGATTTACAAATTAAAAATTTGCTTAAAGTGACGAAAAGGGAGAAGAAGCTTTAGTGCCCAACTTTTCAACCTTATACTAGGGGCTACCGTGCTGAAATACGAAGGGAGGAGAGAAGGAAGTCCAAATGACGTGTCACAGTTATTGTCTATAAAAATCGTGGCAAATCCTGAACATTATCAAAAAACGAAAATAAAACATTTGTTTTCTGTACTATATAAACATTTAATTCCAACGCAGGAACAATATCAATGTTGATTCTCGCCCGCACTAGTTTTGTCTTATTCTTTCTTGTTCACGATTGTAGTCTTGGAGTAAGCAGTCTACCTGTATAGGGTTCATTGATTTGATTAGTTTTTATACTGCATGGGATGTGGCGTTTCCCCACACAGTTTGGCTACAATGGTTCGCGGTCAGCTTTCCGTATTATGACCTGATTTTCTCCATTGACGGGGCATTGCTCTATCCATCAACTCAGGACGAACACGGCAACATTGTAGCCAGAGCCCCTGAAAGCCGATTAAGGTGCTGGGAAATGTATTGAGTTTTATTTCATTTTTTTACTGTTCTTACAGGATAGAGAAAGGGGTTTTTGATGCCCCGAAACCGGTTTAAAATGACCACTGGCTTTTCATAATGTGGGTTGCAAAGTCCGACTGTTCCAACTTCCTATTGTTGTCTATGTTGCTTTTCTTGCAATCCCTTGGTAGATTGTGGCATATGAGTGTAATTTTCGGCCATTGTTGGTGTTTCCTTTTATATTCCCTTAATTAATTGTAATAAGTTAAGTGTATCATTAAAGGATAAACAGATTTAGTAAATGTGAATTTATCGTTCAGTACACAAATTCAAATTTTGCACCTATTTTGTTATCTATACAGCCTTGACGACACATTTCTCACAAACCCATCAACATCGAATTCCAGTAGGCACATTGTAAAAAAATTCAATCAACCAACCGACTCCAAAACTTCAAATCCAATAACAATCAAGATTCTGATGATTTTTGTCAATATTTCTGTTCCGTAACTGCTGCCGTGACTTCGTTCCTAAACCGGTTTACATGCTGAAAGGATATGGGGCAGCGTAGAGAGTAAATGTTTTTTGGCCAAAAGACTAAAATGTTTCTTTACCATCTTGTTGTAATGTGTTATTTATAAAATTACATTAATTATGTTCGATTTCTATGAACTTTCTCTTACTTCAAATACTCCAGATAACTATA
>MJUU01027491.1:10844-29757 GCA_002080025.1 Modiolus philippinarum
GACATCGAAAATCATTTTGCCAACCTACCTACAAGGAATTACATTTTTTGTCAGGTGTGCAAGAATGATGCGCAGTTTAAAACACCTTCCTACCTAAATTTTTCTTCAGTTCTCTATTTATTTTCTTCTTAAGTTCAAAGCAATGGTGTATACATTTATTGTGATGATCTGCAACTTTAAACCAACATAATGAATGGCATGTGAATAAAACTTGAATGGAAACCTTAATTTATTATTATTATTTTTTTTTTTTTTTTTTTTTTTTTTTTTTTTTTTTTNTTTTTTTTTGAATTTTCCAAAAATGTGTAATTTAACAAAGAAAAACACTACTAAGTAACAAATAACAAAATACCGAAGTAACTGTGAATTTACTTTCTGCATATGGGTATTTCGACAACTTATGTCTCTTAAGTGGAGATTAAATCAAAACATTTGGAAATCCATAAACCGAAAAATGCGTAAAAGTTGATAGAGAACAAATTACCAATAAAGGATCTAAATAGAAAAAGCCAAAATGAGCTAAGAACAGAGCTATGCAAGAGGGAGATGCTCCTTAGTTTTTAACAAAATCTTGCAAGTTTGGATATCGCAAATTTTTAAATAAAATCTTTTTTCGGGCCAGCACCGAAGTTCTGGCTACTGGGTTGATGAATACCCCCAAGGACTAAAAGTCCACCAGCAGAGGCATTGGCCCAGTGGTAACAAATATGCATTTAACCTGCTAGGTCGGTTTTTAACATAAAAGAAGTACCACAAAGGGTCGATATTCAACGTTGAAAAATGACCTGTGAATCAATTATCATTGCTTAAAGTTGAAGGCAAAGCAAAATATAATCAGAGAGTCAGTTTTCATATAGATAAATGATGACAGCAGTTTTAACATATCTGTGATAAGTCGGTGTCGCTTACAACAAACAGCATGGTTACATTCTTTTTTTCTTTTTTAAGCTTACCTGGTCACCGTCTGTCCTCCGTCCATCTTTTCCTTTGAAAACTTTTCTTGAGAACAACTGAAAGAATTTGAATAACACTTTGCATGAAATATTCATATGAATTCCAGATCTGACTTCAGTATTGTCATCTAACATGGCCGCCATTGTTTAAATTGAGCTCTATGGAAAATACATTCAAACAACGGCAGTAGAATACCGACGGAACAAAGGTGTAGTATTTACAAAAACTAGAACACAGAAAACAATGACGTTAGACAGCTGCAACGCACAGAAATGAAAAAAAACCACAACATTCAAAACCAAGGTACTCACAGTGTGAGCACCCATGAAACTGAGAATGACACCAGGTGCTCCGGTAGGGTAAGCATGTCCTGTTCTGTTAACAGCACCCGTTACACTGTAAATGGGTCAATCCAGGAAAAAGTCAAAATCGGTAAAGTCAAATCCGGGAGGACGCTGAATATATCCACTTTCATTTGGGACACTGACAGGTCATATCTTTCAATGATGTCATGATGACGGCCATAGTATTTCTTGAAGGGTGAAATTAACATAGGTTGAACAAATCCCTGACTAAGCAGCTTTTGGGACAGTGTTTTTGCTCTGTTCAAAAAGTCATTGTACAAACTACAAGCTCGACAGTATCGAATCAACCTTGAAATATACACTCCATAGGCTGGAGAGGTAGATATGTTGCTGCTAAGAAAGGGAAAGTTCACATTGGGAAGTTAAAATCATAACGCTTGTCATATAGCTTAGATTTCAAACGGCCATCTAAGTCAATATACAACAAATTAAAGATCTAGGTACGAAACTGAAGTAGGGGTTACAGTTTTTTTTTCTTTAATTTCAAGCTTATTGGGATATATCTGATGTAAATATTCTGTAACTGTGACTTGTGTCTAGGCGTGTTTTAATATTGTCATGTTTCACTGTTTTGATATATCCAGGTTCCGGACTGAAGTAAATATTACTGTGAACGATTAAATAATTTATATTATGCACAAAGATAATGTACATATAAGTTACCAAAATGGTAATCATTTCACACACATACCTAGCTGGTATTATCTAATAATAGTCTAGAAATATGTAAAGTATCGTAGAAAAATACAGTGGAACTTCGATGGCTCGAACTGCAATAACTCGAACACCATGGATGTCTCGAACCCTTTTTCTGGTCCCTTTGTTCAAGTTTAAACATAGTTGGACCTCGAAACCTCGAACACCCTCTAACTAGAACTGTTTTCATTGGTCCCTTGGGTGTTCGAGCCATTCAAGTTCAACTGTAGTTGTATAGCGTCGTCTGCATAGGAATGTCGATCGGAACCCCCCCCGCCCGGTAGGAAAAGGTTTATATAGTCCCGCTGGAAAGTGTACCCAGCCGGGCTACCGAATGAGCGTCAGGCCCGTAAAGATTACTACGCCGGATGCACTATAAATTAAGAAAGGGCAAGGGACTATATTATATTAAAGTTAACCATAATAAAACCCATAAAAAGGGGGCTAAGAATATGTGTACAGAATGACTACCGTCACAATTCCTTAAATTTTGGATCATTTAACGCAAGTACATCGTCTTTGTAGCGGAAGCTGAAATCAGAGGACTGGACTGAATGTTTTTGTGAAAACTTGGTCTCATACGAGTAAAGGAAAAGGTCAGCTAGGATTGGCTCACAATCTCTATTGTCTGTTGAAAAATGCGACCTCCGATTGTCGATCAAAAATTCTAGCATTTTGATAACGTCAGTTTCAGTGTATTTCTTATTTGAATCAGTGTGGTTCTAAACAAAATATCTTTTGTCTTTCCCTACCTACTAAAAAGTTGTTTCTGCGTTCTCCAATTTTAGTGCAGAAATATTGATGTATTAAAGTAAATGAGAACCGAACCGTCAATCCAAAAGCGAACAATCCAAGGACAATGGCAACACCAGAAAAAAAAGGGGGAAAAACAGAGACACAACATGGGTACGACACAGAAAAGAAAAATGAAGACACACACACACACACACACACACAAAGATGAACAACACGGACCCAATAAAAAATCATGGGTGAGATCAGGTGCACCGGTAGAGTTAGCATCTCCTGCTTCTTATAAGACACCCGCCGTGTTGAACATGTCAAATCCGGCAGTAAAGACAAATAAATCTGCAATTACTGTTTTCAGTTTATTGTGTGGCAGGGTTGTATAAATAGTAGAAAAATCAAAAGTTTGAATGCTATGGCAATGAATAAGACTGGTTGAGGATAACTGGTTAACTTTTCAAGGAGATCACAGTAATTTTTCAGGCCATCTTTGACTGTGGTCAACAAAGTAGTGAGGAGCTGTGAAAGAGGTTTAGTGGTGGATCTGGACGACCCTTCAATGAATCTTTGTTTGTATGTATTCTTATTAGGGTTTGGTTCCCAGCAGATGTAAGGGAGTTAGTTGTTTTCATCATTGGCTCTGATGCCAAAGGATGTTAAACCTGAAGTGTGATTTTTAACAATCTCGTCCCTCGGTATTATAACAGGGGTATAAGTAGGGATTCCAGATCAACATTCGCTGGCAATCTCCTTCAAAAGGCAGTCGATTAATGACCTTATAGACCTGATCCAGTCGGGCAATGTCTCGACGTCCTCTCCTTCTTTCTTTGCCCACTTCCTAGCATAGCCCTCAACTGAATCCATGCATCAAATCTTGAAGTTGTACTTCCAGTTGATGTCCTTGAGTTCACAGAATTTTGGACCCTTTGAGAGGATATCTCGTAGATTGATATTGTCTATGATATCTGGGTCACCAGTTATAACGTGTCCAGGTGGAGTATGATTGAATTGGGAAGAGGAGCAAGCGCAATCAGGTGGTTTGGCTTTAAAGTCATCAATTTTTAAGTCACGCAATACCCGTTTGTAATTGAAAATGGAGGTTGCAATAGGTTTTATGTAGGAATATGAAATTAGATCAGATATGGTTATGCACATAACGCTTAATGTTTGTTTTAACAGATTTTAGAGGTTCACCAAGCCACCATAGCTCATTTGTTTATTCAGTTTGTTAATCTGATTAAGTCCTCCAAAACTATAATTGATATTCTAAACCAATTTGCAGGATACGTTTTTCTTCCATCTAAGGACTTTTGTGATCAAGTTTAGAGTATTAATTGGACTAGGTGTCAGGTACCTAATTTTTTTACTGGAATTCAATGCAAACCATATTCCCAATGGTTACCCAGTAGGTAACGTCGTCCTGCGAGGACATGATTTTCTACGATAAATTGTCCTGCTCTTCTACGATTGTCCCGGATTCAATACGAATAATATTGAAAAAATGTAAACATGCAGACGCTTTCATCATAGCTCTTTAGATAGGTTGCTTTCCTTAAGTTGGAATAGTAAATCTTAGATAGTTATCATATAGCATAATACACGCTTTTAATCTCTCAAATTCATGAACGCGTATTTGAAATATAAACAAAATTCTAAGACCGTAATTCCTGATTTTCAATTTTAATGTGTCCTGACTTTAACCCGAATTGACCTGGCTTTTATGCGATTGATCCCGGAATTTAAACGATGCAACCTAGATTAAATGGTAAAGTTATTCCCGTTTATTGTATCCCACTTTGAAGAAAATGATGAAATTTGAGGCAAAACAGTTACAGACCTATAAAAGACCAACGATGCTAATTTCTGCGAATAAAAAAAAGTGAACGTTTAGTGAATTTTTTACACGATGTGTGATTGAAGTGTCACTTTTCCCGTTTGATATATATATAATGCGTAACCCTTTAAAGGTACTGACTGTAAGCCTTGATTTCGATTCACTTGTTCAACCATAGCAATATCATAGTAAAATGATATTTCAACATCTACTCTTTAAACATCAATGCAAATTGAACCAAATTTTACAGGAGTGATTTTTGGCAGCAGACTAGGCTCCTTGAGCTAGCCGGCAATTTAGCGGCGAGCACTACTTGGCCCATCTTTTCAAATTACGTTTTGTCTTATTCTTTCTTTTTCAAAATTGTGGTCTTGGAGTTAATGGTCCACCTGTATTGGGTTTTATTTGTATGTTTATTATACTATGGGGAAACGGGATAGAGGAAAAGGAGGTTTGGGTACCCATAAACCGGTTTAACCGTACCGGCTATCCCAAGTTCCTATCGTTGTCTATGTTTGTCTTTTGTCATTTAATTGTTTTTGTACAGTTCCCTGGTGAATTGTGTCATGTGATTGTAATGTCCGGTCATTGTAAGTGTTTCCTGTTATCTTTTCTCCATTAATGGTCAGTCCTTGTCGAATACTGTTCACTTCATTTTGTATGTTTGGCAACACGGAATGATATGTACTCTTCAAACACTCATCCAGTGCTCGAAAAGGGACAAATAGACAATACAACATATAAATGATTAAAGAGCACTCATCGAGTTAATTGTAAGAAAACTTGGCATGTAAAATCGGGAGATGTGGGCAATATATATACAGATGGCAAAACATAGCTTAATTTTTACAAAACAAGGAAGACAAATGTTGAATTTATATGAGATTTTTTTATATGAACAAGTACACCATAACTGACAAAATAAAAAGAGCATGCACCTCAAACACGGGGAATCTTTTTGCGGACTCCACACTGCGCATGAATTCTGATTGAATTTGTCAAAGGGTTATAAAATGACAATAACCGCTTTTAACACAATATTTTTACGTGTCTGTGTGACAGGTTGAGCAGATCAGGTTTACGCTACATTACCAAATGATGATACCTGCAGTTTTTGTAGGCTTTCACTCTATTAGTGCTGTAATTTTGAGGCGTTCTTGTTTTTTTTTTATTTGTGTTTAATATAAATTGCCATGCTGTAGGGTTTTTTGTTTAAAATTTCCTCTTTTTCCGTTTGTTTGTTTGTTATAATAATCTTGAACGGCCACATTTTTTAGTTATTGTATCGTAGATGTTATGCCTGCTAAAGCAGAAAATGAGTTTTGTGATAGCATAATAATTTCCAGTGCAATTGAAGTTATAAAAAAACACACAATTATAAAATGTGCCAAATATAGTGTAAATTACAAAAGACCGAAATTGCTGAAAATTGAGTAAAATGATACCATTCCAAGGGTATCCCGTGAAAGCATGCACGCTAATTTACCGTGAAGTCTTTGTATGATAGTAACTCAAAATTTGTTTTAATATGTATCAAGATATTCAGATATTGATATCTAAAAAAAATTCTATCTACTTTAATATAGAGTTTCAAGAATTTTTTTCTCAAAGTCGATTTTAGAAGAATAATAATTTAAACAGTTTTGATTTGGACTCAGAAGCGACTTGATCTGGTTTCATTATGAGCCGTTCGCTAACCAGAAAGTTTGTTTAAAATAGTCCAGGCAATTGTTCTTAAAATTTTGGATGCGTGTCCAAATCGCAGTTGCTTAATTCTATCATGCACAACTAAAAAGCCAAGCCTTTCAACCTCCGACTTGCCCACACTAGATCTGGGACCCATGTTATTGTTCACAATTTGCACTATTTTATTTTAAGTTAACGATTTAAAGTGATTTTTTTCATTTTAGTGAAACACTGACACATCAAGCAGAGCAAGAATAATCGAAATGGCATTGAATATGAGCTATTGACAGTCTGTCTTGTTTATTTTAACAAGTACTTCGCTTTTTTTTTAGAAATAAAAGCAATTCATTAAATCTGTCCCCACAGTCAGTTTTTGACTTGCATATCTTTTGTCAGCTTCTGTGTTAAAGAAAACACAATGTTATCAAATGTGGACGGAAACAGAGAAAATTTTGTGTGCATTCATACATTATACAAAAAATACCCAAATATTATAATGTAGCATTTTGTCATCTTTTCACAAAGGAATTGCCAGTTAGTGAGTTAGTCACAACACAGGGGGGTCCAACCTAATTGGTTGGAAAAGTCCTAATTTGATTGGAGCAAAATCGTTTCTATATCAATTTGGGTTATTGAGAGCATTTTAGTCAATAAAAAGGCTCCATTTCGGCAATTATTATATAATTGAATCTTTTTCATTCAATACTTGTTCAAAATATTAAAGATTCCAAAAGTTATTGAAGAAAAACCGTTTCGAAAATATTGCAGAAGTTCAAAATGTAGGTCGTTGAAGTTTTTCTTCAATAGCTTTCGAAATCTTACATATTTTGAACAAATATTGACTGAAAAGAGTGAATTTATTTAGTCATTGCCGAAAGGTAACATTTTCAGCAAATTAAACGTTCTTAGTAACTTAAACACACATACAAACGATTTTGCTCCAACCAAATTAAGACTTTTCCAAGCAATTAGGTTGGACCCCCTGCAACATCACTGCATTTGATTGGTTGACCCTAGGAACAACACAGTCCAACAACAAAGTTAGGCCCACGACTCGAATAGTTGAGAACTGTCCTTTGTAAACCTTTTGTCGTTGATAGGGACTGTCTGTTAAAACAATTTTGCGTTATTTAATTGAAATGATTGAGATGATTATCATAATTGCGTTGTAGAATCTGGCCATAACGGATGGGATGTCCTTTTTCTTTAAGAGCAATAAAATCAACACAACAACTGTTTTATAAACAGAATTTGAAGTCTCAAACTAAAGTAAGGGTTGGTTAGTTATGTGGTCTGAAGTAGGAGATACATTGTAGGATTTCTCATGCTACGAAAACTGAATTGTCTGACACTTAAGCGATGTACTTGATGTAGCATTGATTGATTGGTTGTAGCTTGCGCCTCTGGCCAATATGACTTACCTCAGATCAATAAATATGCCAATATGAAATAAATTACGCAATGATACTATATAATACGCATTATATTGACTAGGCATTATGCTGGACAATCAATAAACTATATTTCTTGGAAATAAATTTTAACACATTTGTAACTTATTGGACCGCATTCATAAATCAGATAATTCCTTATGCAGGATTTTTCTATTTCATTTCCAAGAATTGAAAATCTGGATGAGATTAGTAAGATAATTATGCGATACAAGGGCAAGTAAAAAATAAATCCAAATCCTTTGTATACTCAGCTTGTTTTACCTCGTTGCGACAGTTAGTTTTTAAAATTAACCTTAAATTTCAATTTCATCTATCATTTTTTGCTAACAAAATTCATGATTATCCTGTAATTAAAGCTGCGCTATCATTTTAATTGAAATATCTATCGTATAACTTCACAGACAAATCGTATAAAATCTGGGACATTAGTAGTGGTCACTAGTGTAAATTCCAGGACAACACGAATTCTCTGGTTTCTACGTTATATCAATGACACAATTCCGGACTATAAAGACAGAGAAGTAACATTTTAGTAAAAATTGCAAAATATGATAGAGAATAAGAACACAAAGGAGTATTTCCGTTTGTAAAATCGGGTCAAATCCATGTCAGTCGTATAAAATCATTTTGGGAAAATCGTAGAAAATCGTGTCCTCGCAGGACGACGTTACCTACTGTGGAATCTGCTGGATACCTTACTTGTAGGGACCACTAAAAACCATTGTGACTAAGTTTGGTTCTAATTGAACCACTAGTTTCCGAGAAGATGCTGAAAGTTGTTTTCCACATTGTCAAATGTTAAATTTATTTTACTACTAAAGCCATATTTGATGAGGTCTGGATCTCCCGGATGCATTTATTTGAATGTATCATTAAAGTACCACTTTATTCTAATTGGACATGTTAAATCAAATAATTTGGGCAGGGGTTCTCTGATAATCTACGTAATAAATACTGCTCAAATTAAAACATTACAAGGCCCCTATCAAAAGATATTTTGGCAGGTGTTCTCCTTATTAAATTATGTTTACATATTGCAAAAAAAAACCATAAAATTTAGCAGAATACTGTTTTTCTCTAAAATTTCAGTTTTCTTGTTTGGTTTTTATGGCAACTGAAATCTTCACCATCCATCACAAGGCATATCAGACTACTATTCAAAAAAGATTTGGACAGGAGTTCCACTTCTGAAAACCATTAACTCAAAGATGTTTAAAAACTGATAGAGAACCCCAAAAAAACCAAAATGATCTAAGTGTAAAGCCAAAATCAACTTAGGACAGAGCTTTGCATGAGGGATATACTCCTCAGTTTTCAACAAAAACATAAAATTTAGATATTGTAAAATTCAAAAGAAAAAGTGATTAAATATATGTAGTTTACATAGTGTTTTGACTGTTTACATATAATTTTTAAAGCGTTGAAAAATGACCCGATTTCAGGTCAGTATTTTATTATTAAGGTCAGAATTCAACGGAATTGGTCAAAATTCAATAGCTTTTGGGTCAATTTTCAACGTTGAAAAACGACCAATTGGTCAATTTTAAACGGGGTCAAAATTCAACCTTACCCTGGTACCAAGTCCGACTATCCTGAATTCCTATCATTATCTATGTTTGTCTTTTGCTATTTTATTGTTTTACCTGTGCTGTTCCCTGGGGACTATGGCTTGTGATTGTAATTTTTCGGCCATTGTAAGTGTTTCTTGTTATTTTTTCTACATTAATACTCATTCGTCTAATGAATAACAACAATAATAATAAAAATCATATGGTATTTTTTTTCGTAAAGTGTCACTTATTGATTGAACAATATTTGAATGTGCATTTACAATCAATTACAATTTATTAAGCAATGAAATATAATTGATTAAGCAATCAAGATCTTTAGTACTTAGAATAATCAATGGAGATGATTCTTGATATCAAACGACATAATAAATGGAGTATCACATTGTGGAGCAGGACATGCTTACTTTTCCTGAGCACCTGATGTCACTTCCGGTTTTCATGGGGAGTGCTTTAGTTCTTTTTAATTTCGTGCCTTGTGGCTGTCTCACGTCTTTGTTTTGTTTGCTTTTCTCTGATGCCGTATTCGTCATGTCTTTGAACTTCGATTTATGTGATCATCACTTCCCTAGTTCCTTCAATATTCTACTGCTGTTGTTTTATTAAAGCTTTAATATTGCAACGAGAATAATTATGACAGCTTTTTTTATGAAAAAAAGAATCGGATTTACAAATAACTTAATTGAAATTACTGTGAATTTTAATTCTGCATATCCGTATTTCGACAACTTATGTCTCTTCAGTTCAGATAAAATCAGAATGTTTGGAAGACCATCAACTCAAAGATGTTTAAAAACTGATAGAGAGCAATTAACCAATATGATCTTAATGTAAAGACAAAATCAGCTAAAGACAGAGCTTTGCGTGAGAAAGATTTTTCTTAGTTTTCAACAAAATTTACAAGATTTTAGATATAGTAAGATTCCAAATAGAATCGGCTTTCGGGTCAGCACCGAAGAACTGACTACTGGGCTGGTGAATACCCAGCAATGGCATCATATAAATTAATCATATCCTCTGTGAACACTACCGCCCACAAAAATATATGTACATGCGCAGAATCAAGTATTTTTCAATTCGGTCCGATCTAATAGGTGAAAAAGGGAATTAACTGTTGGGACCAATTTGTTTACTTGTATAACCGATATACAAACTTTGGATTGGTTGTTCTGCATGATGAAATATCAGTAGATTTAGTTTTACATTATTTAGATTACATAGTAATTAACTCTTTAAAGAGTTTGAAAAAATAAATAAAAAATATTAAGACATTCATTTTTTTGTGAATTTTTTTAATTTTTAATAAGTTATATTTTCCCTCATTTTCTGCTGAAAAATGTACATAACATCCGGTACATGTACACATTGGTCATCAGTTTGAAAGGAAGGCGGCCATGAGCATATTTGCTCTATTTTTTTAAGTTGATTTGAAGTTCTTAAAGCGAGCATACAGTATGACTTCTGGTCATTGGTACTGATATTACAGAAAATGTTACTATTGTCGATAATAGGAAAAAATTCCTTCTTTGTGCCTAATAATATCTACGTTAAGGTGTCTCAGTGGTATTATTCCGCCATTTTGGTCTAATAATTGTTCATTTAGGTTTCATTCATTAAGAAATTTAACAAAATAGTTATTTAAAATGAAAAGAAATTTCAAATGTATTTAAAATGTATATTTCTAATCATTTTTATAACATTTTTGTTACAAAAACTTGCGCTAAAACACATGAGCTCTAAATCTGTTGCTTGATTTACAAAACACAGAAATTATTCAAGGGAGATAATTTGATAAAATATTTTAACAAAGATATCACTAGAAGAATTAACATTTTGCAGTTTTCCTCTCTTATTTCAATGGTGACCCCTACTTTTTATTTTTTATATGTTAACTACATAATGATAATTAAACACATGCAAAGTATGAAAAAAATCTATAATAGATTTTTCAAACTATCCTCTCATATGATCATTTTCCTTATCATTTCTATGTAAAATCCTTAAATTTTAAATTTCAGATTTTGCTTTTAAATGCACGGTGACCCCCAAATTTTATTTTACATTTTGAACTATAATACAATTATGTTTCTACACAAAAAATTTCACAAAATTCTATAATAGGAAATTAATACCCTGCAGACACCTTAAGAGGATTCAGATACGGTTTTGAAACCATTATTTTTCATTACATTATAACTATCATTATTATTATCATTATCATTATTATAAATGATATCGTTTGTTGAATTTTTATCTTTATTATAAGAAGTAGTATTATTTATTGGTTAACCAAACTGTAATGTATTAATCTACGACTACGACTATAATTATATGGTGCAATTATAGCCTATTGATGAGGTTAATGTCGAAATTAATAAACATGAGAAATGTATGTTTACCGAGGAGGACTGTCAATCAATTTCTGCAATTACAACATTCGACTGGCTACAATCATTCATTATTTTCCATTATTTTAAATCTTTTTTACACTTTCCATTTAACACATGACGTTAACAGGGCAGGACTTTTTTTGGTGTTTTGTGGATGTCTGGCGTCTTTTTTAAATGCCACAACTCTATTCCATCGGTATTCTACTGCCGTTATTCCAAAATAACGACATGAAACAAACAACCATGGATAAATATGTCTTTGAATAATATTTTTCCAATACCAAAATAAGTAGAGTAAAGTAAGTGAGTCAAAAGAACGAACAATCCATGGACAAAGGCAACATCGGAAACACTAAGAAACAAGGACACCACTTGAGTATGGGACAAAAAAGAAAATATAGATGAACAACAAGAACCCAATTAAAAAACCATGGGTGAGAATAAGTGCACCATTGAGATCTAGAAATAAGACAAGTTCTGTCCTACGACTCCGAAGACGGCATATTGATAGTTTGATAATTCAATTGTTTGTCAACAGTTTTTTGTAAAATTTTGGTATTGTTTACCCATTGTAGGATCCATTGAGAATCAAGTAACCAAAATTACTTCTCATCTGATCAAATAAAGGTAGGTTAGACCTGGAATCAATCTTAATTTCCAGGTTTAAACTAAAAGTCAAATCGGTTTTATCCATTGTAAAACTGATCTTGTTTAGCACGAAGTCAAAATAGGTAAAGTTAATCCTGCTTTTTATTGACAACTCTTAATAGAGGTTTCCGGGTAAGCAACTTACTTTAACTTAATTACGTACATAAACGTAATGTATTTAAACATATCTGGATTATATCCCTTTCACCATTTTCCTAACTAGGTGAGGCTTTTGGAAGTCATACAATGAGAATAAAAATTATTTCAAATTACACGTAATTTGCATTGGATTAATCATATTTGTTCATTTTTTGCCTCTTGGATTATTTGTCAATTCATTTTACCTGGAGTGCATTAAGTTGCCTTGCAATGATTTTAAAAAATATTCTCATTTAATCGGAACAATTTGAAAGTCGGTCAGTATATTTTGAATTTGTTTCAGTTATGTTTTACCATAGTAATTCTGTGTAATAAAAGTGTCGCTTGTTTTGAATTGCATCCTTAAAATACAGTATATTGCATTGGGGGGTCATCTTAATGGTGTGCAAATCTGTCAGCCAGTATATTAAAAGAGATAAAAAAATGTTTAATTATAGTTCCTGATGTCTACAAAAGGTTCGGGTAAGCATTTTCCATTCAATATGCAAACAGCACCGCGGAAAGTCATGACTAAAAAATGACAGTGCTGTAATTGGTGATCTTAAAACTATAGTACAGGATTCGGGAACACTAGAGAAGCACTATAGCTTGTAACGGCCATCTTAACTATTACTCCTGAACAGCCCATTATCTTGTGCCTTTTATTCAAAATGATACTAATACAAATTATAGTTCTGAAATAAAGTTGATAATTAATAACATAGTAGCCCTATAAATGTGAGTTTCAGTGCCAAGCTATGTCACTAAAGAAGTATGCCGAAATTTGGACTTTTAGTTGACCGATTTTTTTTTTATTTATCGTAGTAACAAATGAATTTCACCTCCATACTTTTTACTTTTTACGTCGCTTTTGTACTGTGAGGTTGGTGGCAGGAATCTGACCGTTTCATCCATGCTTAAAAATTATTCTATGTGAATTTATTCGGTATATACCATGAACATGATAGTGCAGGGGTGGCACCAAACGGAACAAAAATGATAGGTGCATTTGTAATGGTCATATACACTACTCAATTTTCTTCGATTTTAAATTATACTTTTGACCTATTCCACTTGAATTTTGAGTGTATATTTAGTAATTGAGTTTTTTTTTTTATTGTTGCTGATGTTGTGTATCACCGACTGTAAGCATTATTTTATCTATATCTCAAAGATAATTGTAACAGATACGGGGCGATGATCTGGTATATGAAATATATTTACATAAATACCATAAAGCTCTGCACAATTTTAATTTGTCTTAATGTTTCCAAAGTGTTTACTTGCAACGTACATGTGCAGGACAAGCACTTAAAGTTATGATATTCAGTGAAAAAAAATCCATGCAGTGCAATCTGCTGTTTAAGATATGCCTGGTCCTGACAGTTTAGAATGTAACAATGGAGAAAGCGTATCAGACGGATGAACAAACAAATGAACACGAAACTAGACATTATGATGCATGTGTGTCGATTTGTGCTACATGTAGGTGTAATCGAAGAAAGAATTGAATCATTCAGTTCTTTGTCTTAATTTAGCCCACGTATGTTTGCATACATGTGCGAACTTCAGTCTTCTTTTTTTATAACAAATTTCAACCATCAGTTCTGTTGATATACGCTAAATTCCTGTGTAACACAAAACTAATAGAGAATTAGAAACATGCAATGGTAACACTGAAATGAATATACGACTAAATGGCATAATCACTTTTACAATGAAAGTTTAAAGTATATTCACGTTACTAAGATATTCTGAATGTTTTGTTTCAATAATTTGACTGCAAGTACACAGTTGAAAAGTCTGATCCCTTAATCCCAGAAAATAACCTACAATAATGGACTTTCCGGTCTTGTTTGTCACCGGAAAAGTTCTTCCATTATATAAAAAAACATACACAGATAATGCCAGTAAATATTAATACATAAATGTTGAGCTATGTGTACACGATTGTTTAATCTATTTTGTATATAGCGCTCCGAGTTGTTTTTCGTCAATTTTAAATCTTAGTAAAACCATTGTCATATATAACGAATATTAGAGTACACTTCTAATTAATGATTAATTTGTTTTAGGAGGGATATCAGCATTAATTAATTCAAAAGGTCAGGAACCGCATTTGATATCTGAGGTTCGAGGTCGACTCCTTTCTGTCCTCAATTACTCAATAGTTACTATCTCTTGAAAGTACCGTATTCATGAATTCCAAAGCAAGTATTTTTTATTGTACTGTCATAAAAAATTATATTCCAATGCACTTTTGTTTGTTACGCTAATTTTGATTGGATGGCTTCAAAATTTTCAAGGGGTAAAATCCACGATTTACCTTCGGAACCAATAGCAACGTAATTGCGCAGACGCACACCAAACTTCCTGTAATTTTAAAATAGGTTTAAAACGTTCTTTTTCGATTTTGCATTAGAATAGAGATAACCAAGCTGTATTTAAGGATCTTCATGGGTAAATCTAGGATTTTACTGTCGCAAACGTCTATTTTCCGGCTCCGCTAAAGCGTCGCCGGAAAACTCTGTTTGCGACAGTAAAATCTACGATTAAGCCCCAAAGATCCTTAAATACAGTATGGTTATCTCCTAGGTTTTGCAGCGTGTGTATGTACGTGTTTCTAAAAAGTCCAATCATTTACCAGTTTGATATTGATTCCTTTAACATACACTTTAAATATTAAAATCATGAAAAAATCTTTGAAATTAGAAAAGGCGAGATAACTCGAGCCTTACGTTTGTTAAGTTGTTTATGTTAAAGTACGTTAAGTTAAGTAGCTTATCCGGACGTCTGTATTTAGACATATGACCAAATTTGAAAAAAAAATTAAAAATATGAGAAAATAGTCATTACTAAGACCCAAATGTAACACAAAAAGAATTTTATGAAACTATATTATTCCTTACGTTAATTTTACCGGTGAAACATAATATAGCCTTCTGTTCACCATGTTTTGTCATTCTAACATGTAGTATTTTAACTGTCAATGTCAAACAAGATGATACAGCAAGTTATATGAAGGAATAAATCAGAAAAATTCAACTTTCAGCTAAAGGGCCTTTTATATCCTTTTTTACTTTCAATATTCAAAACAAATGAATAACATTAAAACAAATATTGTTTATATATTTTATTGTTTTTAAAATGTTCGTGATGTAAAATTGGAGTTGCAAAGTGGTTGAGATAAATTTCTTTTTTTTTATGATTTTATCACCTTATTGTAAAAAAAATATTGACAAAAAAAAACAGGTTATGTAACGATCTAAAAAAGTTGTAAGGTTGGAGGCCTAATGGTAACTTTAAGATTTAGAACAACAATAAAAGCGTTTTTACATTGCTTGTTTTTGTAGAAATCTTGTGTCATGTGCATTTACTCCATATCCCTTCATTGGTTATTTCAATAAAGGATCGTAAATCCGTATTTACGTAGAGAAAAATTATTTTTCTCAAACTCGCGAAATATGTTTTGTAAAATACAAAAACGAACGTCAAATATTAGTAATGAATAGTTCTGGATACTGAATTAATGGTTCCAGAAAAAAAAGAAATAAGGGGAAATTTTTGAATGTATTTATTGGACGATTTCTTGAAGTATTATTTCTAAACGCCATAGGTCCATGTTTTGTCGATAATGATAAAATTATATTTCGATCCCTTCAGATAGTTTAGTAACACCATATTTTTTTTCTATTAATTTCATAATCATTTTTTGCTAGTTTACTCAACTGCCTTGTGAATTAATGTAGGCAAAAACGACTAATTTTCATATATGCAAGTTCGAAATGCATTCGAAATTTGAAAATGATTTTTAAAACCTAATGTTAAGGCTCAGTAATTTGCATTACTAAAATTTGTCGTATTTAATATTAAGTATTGACGTAGACATTTGGTCGATTGATATTGTCATTCTGTGTATTAGTATTTGATTAGTCTATGTAAAACAAACACGATTATACAAAAAGTATACTTTCACATTCTGTTGTTACACATGCACTGTGCAAACCAAACGTATTACAGATCTTTCATTTGTAAACAACCTTTCAAGTCTATGTGTCAATGAAATATAAGTATCTTAACTGTTCTGGTAAATAAGTATTCAAAATTCTAGTTCTCCGTCCAAATTCATGAACAGTCCTAATAGATAACTAAATACCGAAGTTACTGTGAATTTATTTTCTGCAGATGCGCATTTCGACAACTTATGTCTCTTCAGTGCAGATAAAATCTAAACTTTTAGAAGACAATCTATTCAAAGATATTCAAAAACTGACAGAGAACAAATAACCAATGTGATCTAAATGTAAAGCTAAAATCATTTAAGGACAGAGCTTTACATGAGGGAGATACTCCTCAGATTCAACAGAATTTACAAAAATTTAGATATTGCAAGGTTTCAAGTACTGACTACTGGGCTGGTGAATACCCTCGGGGACTAACAGGCCACCAGCAGAGGCATCGACCCAGTGGTAACAAATAACTAAATACCGAAGTTACTGTGAATTTATTTTTGCATATGCGCATTTTGGCGACTTATGACTCTTCAGTACAGATAAAATCTAAACTTTTGGAAGAACATTTATTCAAAGATATTCAAAAGCTGACAGAGAACAATTTGATCTAAATGTAAAGCCAAAATCAGCTAAGGACAGAGCTGTGCATGAGGGAGATACTCCTCAGTTTCAACAAATCTTACAACAATTTAGATATTGCGAGATATGTTACAACATGAGATCTCAAATTATGGTGTCAATTATAATTAAACATTTTATCTATAAAATGCCCGTTCCAAGTTTGGAATATGTCGGCTTGCATAAAATGTTCTGTAATGGGTTGTGTGTTCTCGATACTGTCGTACATCTTACGGATTTTCCTAACTGGTCTCTCCCTCTAATTGCTTTGGAATTTTGTTGGGAGAATCTCTAGAATGGAAAGAAGTTTTTAACCTTTAAGAATTGAATAAAAGTCTAAAAAAAATAAAGGACAGGAATTCGATAAGATATGATATGAAAAAGTATATCTGCTCTTTTAACTTTTAACGGCTTTTGTACGTTATATAAATATCATATCTATTTCCAAATAGCGATTTCTATACAACATTGTCAATAAACAAAAACAAACCGAATAAATAAAATCTGGCTTATGATAAATGTTTTGTTCCTTGACGTCATTGTTTTGTAAAACATGCTATACAGATTCACAAATCAGCCATATTTGGATTACATCCTGTTTCTGCGTAGGATAATCTCGAGTTTGATCAAATGAATAACTTCTAAACATAGAAACAGTAAACAATGTCGTGCTATAAAAATGAAATATTGTACCTTATATAAGAATTATTATTGACACGTTGTTTAGTTATATTAACCATCATCTAATGGTGTAACAGTTGCACTTGCACTATGTGTACTACAGTTTTAGAACGAATTAGGTCATTTGTTTCCCCTTCTTTTTTGCCTGCTTATTAAACTTTATGGCAGGCACATAAGTAGTTGACATGAACGTTTCTTAAACTGGTTTTACTTAAATTATTGATTTTTGAGTTTTTACAAAAATAAATGAATACACCTTTTGGCAACTGTCTGTTCTAAAAATATTGTTTATATTTTTTTTACAATTTTAGTGACATTTGTGCCTTTTGTATTTTATTACGATTTTTGTGACATTTGTGGTGTTAATATTTTTTCTATAGATTCTAGTGACATTTGTGCTGTTTATATTTCATGGATGCCATGGTGCTACGCGTGGAGCAGATCATTCTTACCCTTCCGGAGCACCTGATCATACCTTTGTTTTGTAGGGGCTCACACTGCTGGTACTTAAGTTATTTGGCGTTCTTGTTCATTTTTGTTTCATTTGTTTTGTTATTGTCATACTTTCTCAATTCGTGTTGGATATGAATTGCCGAGATTTTGGATTTATGATTTAAGAATCCCCCTTTCCTCATTCTTGCTTCGGTGTTCGTTTGCCGATGTATTATGTCTGTTTTTATTTTTTATTAATCATTGAAAATTGTTACATGTTTGAAATTTTGATTTGTATGTTCTTATGGTCTACAATTGGAAAATTAGAAAATAATTACATTAATAAATATTTTTTTACGATTCTAGCGACATTTGTGCTGTTTAACCTTAGTTATTATATTTGTTATTGATAGCACTAATTTTTTATTCACACCAAAGTTTCAATTTGCTTCGGTTTCTGGCTAAAAACGGTACACAAATTTATTTTCTATTTTCTATTTCATTGCTTCCTGTCCTCTTTTTTTATCTAGATGTTTTATGTAACAATTTTTTGTCTGTCTGATATATTATTGCAGGTATAAGATATATTTCCGACATCTGCATTAACTCTTTTATTTATTATTATTTTTTTTTTTTTGGCTTATCCCATATCATTTAATATAAACATTAGATGTATATTTGGAGTATAA
>MJUU01027491.1:30138-68631 GCA_002080025.1 Modiolus philippinarum
TAATGAATGCATTTTACTCTACATTTTTGCAATGATGTCCAAAGATAATGAAAATGTGTAAAAGTCGGATTTTTTTCCAAGGGAGGTAATTTATAGCACAGATTCAGCAATTTTATTGATTTTTATTCACTTTATTATAAATATAGAAAAAATGGAACGGTAGATTTTTCTAAAATTTTGATATATCTTACATATACTAATTTTCTTTCTATTCTCAGTTTTTGTGAATATTAAACGACAGAATTTTTTACAAGAATTGTTTAATAGTGATCAAAATTCAGTAAAAATATCTGCCTATATAATTCAGAACACCTATGTATTTCAGTTAAAACTATTTAAATTTACTATCATTATTCACGCTTATTTTCACACATGTCTAAACTACAGAATTTTGCATTTGAAATAATTTTAAATCAAATACAAATTCAATTAGAGCCTACTTTATACACCAAAATCAAGTCCTGAACAGACCAAATAATATGAGGAAACAGGGTATCTTTGATGACTATTAGACATAAAATGGGACGGTAAAAATTGCTGAAAATTGCTAAAAGTCGACATGAACATGTGTAGTTTTAATGCTGAAAATATTAAGAAAATTAAACGAGTGGAAAATTTTAGGCCTACCCAGACCTCAAATGGAAGGTTAAGCCGGTTTTACGGCTAGCCGTACATTGCGTTAGTGTCCGGTAGCACCTCAACAGCAATTGCCACTGAAAATTAATTCGTCTCTTTGTTGTAAATCTTAATGATAAATGATAATAGAAAAAAAAACTTAAAATTGAAAACTTTATACATCAATTCAATTTACCAATACTTACAACATGAAAAATATTAAATAAAAAACAATTTTTATACTACACAGAAAATAACAGGAAATACCTTCAATAGCCAAAAACTACAATCACATGCCACAATCTAGCAGGGACCGAACAAGAAAAACAATAAACAGACAAAACAAAACAAACGCTTACAACGATACGAACTCGGTATAGCAGTACTTGTTACCACAACTAGCAACAGCTAGCAGTAACTGGCTTATTGGTACCAAACCCCCCCCCCCCCATTTCTCTATTCCATATCCCTATTGAATGATAAACATGCAAATAAAACCCAACACAGCTAGACTACTAACTATAAGACCACAATTTTGAAAAGAAAAGAATAAGGAAACGTAATTTAGAAAGATGGGTCAAACTACCGGCTAGTTTAAGGAGCCTTTCACTTTGGTAAACGCTGCGAAAGAAAATTTCAAATTCAATACTTTCCGAAGTGTTTGGTAAAGAATCATCTTGAATTTTAGCAGACATCGACAGTATCAGTGAGAGGCCAGTAAACCTGTAAAATTTCCAGGACACTGGATCCACTTTAACGGAATCGTGCATATCCTGTCGTATCCCCTATTACGTAAAGAATGTAAGTTTTGTCCCAGTTGTTCTTGATTGTTTATCGCTTTTTGTCATTTTGAACCACACTTCCGTAAAAACGAGGGCGAAAAATGTTCTTAATAATAAGCTTTTTACTAGTCACACAATTTTAAAATATTAAAATCCGCATTTTCTATTACATCTTCAATCGTAAAAAATATAATTACATGTCGCAATCTGCTAGGGAACTACACAGGAAAAACACAAATAAGACAAGAGACAAACGTAAGCAACAATAAGAACTCTGGACAGCTGGACTTGGTACCGGCAATAGGAAAGCCGGCGGTAGGGTTAAACCGGGTTTTGTGTACCCACACCTCCCCTTTATCTGTCCCGTTTACCTATAGTATAATAAACTTCTTAAATGTGTTTGACAATTTATTAAATGTGTAACCTTGTTGTAAAAGTTTGGATTTGATGGTAACGTTCATTAAAAGTGTAAAGAGAAACACAGACGCGTTCGAATCGTACTAGTCGGGGCATATATACACGCCATTTGATGGAGCAACAGGAACGTTGCCGTCAAGAAAAGGGAAATTAGTATAGTAACAGCAAAATGAAAATCATACAAACATTTTAGTTTTAATTTTACCAGAGTCAACGATGATAGTTATATCAAGAAAAAGAGAAAGAAAAATTTCGACATTCTGAATTATAATTTGAAATGAAAACAATATTGCTAAATAGCTAAATGAACATATAAATGGATATTGAGTATATGTACATAGGACAAAATCCCTGTAAATACATATTAGGGTGGTAGAAGTAGCTGTCGTCAACAAGGGAACCCACTTTAAATTTAGAAATGAAAGTGATAAAATCTGACTACAATTTATATGGAAGAAAACGGTCTTTATTATGCTGGGACCTTTAACAAGGAAGACGCAAAGCTAACAATATAATGCTATGTACTTTAACAAAAAAAACGAAAACATATTGGTGTTTTTGTGTATGAATAAATAAATGAACCAAAATAAGAAACAAGGGACGCTTTTAAGTTGCGGAAAGTCAGTCTACTGTTCCATATAGATATATAAATCTACTTAATTTTTATTTTTCTATGAAATTTTTGGTTTTGTAAAGGATTTGACAATATTTACAGTGACAGTATTTTGTTATTTGATACCACCGGGTCGATGCCACTGCTAGTGGACTGTTAGTCCCCGAGGGTATTCATCAGCTAAGTAGAAGTAGTCAGTACTTCGGTGCTGACCTAACAGTTGATTTTTTTTTTTTTTTTTTGAAACATGCAATACATAAATTTTGTAAATTTTGTTGAAAAGTAAGGAGTATCTCCCTCATGCAAAGTTCTGTCCTTATCTGATTTTGGCTTTACATTTAGATCATATTTGGTTATTTGTTCTTAATTAGTTTTAAACATCTTTTAGTTTATGATATTCCAAATGTTTAGATTGTATCTTCACTGATGAGACATTAGTTGTCGAAATGGCCATATGCAGAAGTAAATTTACAGTAACATCGGTATTTTGTTATTTGACATCAATTTACGACTTACATTTCTACACTTAACTTGGTCATTTTGGCTCAAAACTGTAGAATAATTCAGACATAACATTATAAAGATTAATACTATAACTAATCCGAGATTCTGATTATCGTAAAATATTCAACGAATGATCGAACAACTCAGTAATGCACGAATGCGCATAGCGCATGAGTGAATTACAGTGTTTTTCGATCATGAGTTGAATATTTTCGATATCAGAATCTAGGATTAGTTATTGATTTTATTATATAGATCAGTTCTCGCATATTTGATTTTTGGTTTAAGATTCTTTTCATGAACTACACTTTCGATGTTAATCCGCTGAGACGTTTAATTAACAACAACGTTGACGACGTCTATTGTACGTCAATTCCTAAAGTGAAATTATGGAAAATAATTTCACAATTAATTATTACTTTTATTTCGCTGAGAAATTTCAATCTTTCACCGTCATCTATATAATAATACCAGTTATCTATTTTAAACAAGAAACAAAATTTGAAGTTTACTTGAATTTGTGTCCATTAAGAAAAATAAACCCCTTCATTGTTTAAATTCCTAGTATGGTATTACGGTTGCTAACCTTACAATAACCACTTATTTTGAATCATACTATATTTTTGCCCTAGAAAATGGCATCGCACAGAAACTTATGTTTCTAAATGAGCTGTTAGTGGGATGGAGTCTCGAGTACCATTGAACACGGAATGATTCCTTGCTAAATGTAATGAGTATAATTTGGCAATATCATTACATTGGTACGTCATAATTTTTATCTTTATCGCAAGTAATAACTTATTAGTATTAAATTTTACTACAAACTACAGTTATATGTTCTATATCAGTTTTTTACCATCTTTGAGTTTATGGTCTACAATATTTAGTTTTTATCTGCACTAAAGAGACATATGCTGTCGAAATGCCATATGTAGAAATTTACAGTAAGACTGGTATTAAGTTATTTGTCATCAATTCACCATGCATAGAATAAGCTTGTTATCGTTTAAATCTGCTACATTTCCACAGTAAACTTCTGAACTAAAAATCTCTGATATTCAATAAAAATGTGTTTTGATTTCTATACAAAAGTACGTGACAGCACTCTTTCAGATTAGATTTTTGAAAAGTTTACTTGCCCAGCTTTCAGTTATTATGTTAAAATGTCTTGTTTTAATGAATGGTGTGTGAATGAGTGTTTTTCGTCAATGTATTGTATATAACTACAGCACTCCTATAAAATCAATATTGGGTTTAACGGGGCAATAAAGTATTATTGAAGTAGGATGTACAAGATTAAATAAAAGGCTATGGAGTAAATGTATATCAGACAATGTCTCGGCTGATGTATGGTAGTACCAAGAAATGGAACAACGCTGTTTTGTTCATCATGAAGTCACCGCGAGGTCTTCAACAATAGGCTTTACTCATACCTCACAGTAAGTTTAAGACGGCCCCTACCACCAGTTTTAGCGGAATTCTTGCTAAATGTCACACGACGCTACATTTATGTCTTTTACTGGTCATCGATGCAGGATCAATGACAAACATAAATTAAACTGGCAAAGTGCTTTCACAATCACTGTCATCCGTTACCCCCAACAAAAGCACTAGATTTCTAAGCTAGTGGACGTTTACAAGATATAGACAAAAAAGAGCACTCATCAAGTCGATTGTAACAAAACCTGGCTTTATAAAATGGTGAGATGTAGCAACCATAAACAGGTGGTCATAAACTTTATTTCCAATCAAGGAGCCAATTCAGGCAGTATAATTACAAAAGGATCAAAACAAAGTAAAAAATTGATTTACGTTGATTTGTGATGATTTTTTTAAACAAAAATACAATATAATATATAATATATTGGACATTTCATAAAATTTAAATGTCAATATTTAAGAAATAATTCATAGGCGCCGATGGTTTGTTGGAGATTTACATATGGGTGGCCATTATTTTCGTTAATATTATACCCAGAGCGTAACAAAGCGGAGCGAGGAAAAAAATGGATACCCATATGTAAATCGACTACAAACTACCAGCGAACATGAGTTATTTCGATTCTAGTATGACATTTTATGATCTGGACGGACCTATAGTGTACACGGTAATGACAGCCATAACATAAGATTTTCTGACGTTTTTGTGCACAAAACATATAATGACGTCGTCTGTTTCAGCGTAAAGACTATTGTGACGTCGCTCATAATGTTATTGGAGATTTTCATATGGCTGGCCGTCATGGTTTCCATCGTTCTCATATTAGAATTGAATTTGAAAAATAAAATTCAAAATGTAAAGTTGTCAATTTTAGTTTAGTGATCGTTAATGAATTTCCTATTTTTGAGCGATATTGTGCTGAATGTTTTATTTTGTTCTTCCGAAAAGTACATATCATAACTCAATATATTATGCATCCCTATAAGTAACATTTCTTCTTCATTTCTTGTTTTATATGTATGTAATAGGATAATAATGTCCCCTTTAAACCATTTCTGCTTCCTTTTCTTTTGTATTCTATCAACATTAAATATTCCATCATTCTAGCCATAACATTATGTATACGGGATATTTTCATAATGCGTTATAATCTATTCTTCAAAGATGCAAGAAAATTGATACCTACAGTATGCAATAGGATGTTGATGACACTATCTTTAATACTTTATATGGCCAGACAAGCAAAGTCTGATAATTTGTCGGGACGGTCTAGCGTTTTTGTCGAACAACGAAGGACAACGATTGAAAGAACACTTTGCCATTTCATGTAATGTTTGTAGATAATCTCCCAACCATGGTATAAAATACAAAACATGGATGAAAGGATTACTACTTATCTAACATTGTAAGAGTTTTCATATAAAATACGGTAGAAATACTACTGAAAGTTGCATCACCACACTGTGGTGATAAAAGAATGGCGCGACGTGGTGCGTGTAACTACGTCAACAAAAGCAAAACGTCGAGTCAAGCATGAAGTAGTTCCTTGGTTAAAACTGAAAATAATGTAACGTCAAATGAATAAAACTTTTTTTTTCGTATTTATTTTTTGTAGAATGTTAGATAAACAAATTATAAATAGAGATGTGATGGTACAACATTCTTGTATCAGGTCTCGTCGGTTGAATGATTCGCATCACTACTCGTCGCTCCCGCGACTCGTAGCGATACAGCTCATTCAACCGACTCTACCATATACAAGATGTTGTACCGTCACACTTTAATATATATGTATTGTTATAGACTTTGCTTTATGTGTATTTACTCCTTGTCCTTGCATCGTATTAATTGTAAGGCAGGAACTTCTTGTTACAAATATTATTATCTGGGTTGTAATCATTTAAATGTGGCCGTGATAATATAACTTAAACTATAAACTGCAATTTTTTTTCTTTCTTTTCTTTACATAATGGTTGCATACAGGCTTTGTACAAAACAACAGCAGTACAATACTGAAAGAATAGGACACATACATTACGTATCGACATTCATATATCGTTACCTTTGAGACCTAATGACCTGAAAATTTTGCACACACACTACACCAAACCCTTCGGAAAGTTTTGAGTTTGATTTTTCTCCCGTAGTGCGTCAGTGTTCTACCAGTAGAATAGGTTCCTTGAGCTAGCCGGCAGTTTAGTGGCGAGCACCCCTTGACCCATCTTTCAAAATTATGTATTTTTTTTTCTTTCCTTTCAAGATAGTGGTCATGGAGTTAGTGGTCTGCCTGTACTGGGTTTTATTCGCATGTTTATTAAACTATAGGGAAACGGGAAAGAAAAGGGAGGTTTGGGTACCCATAAACCGGTTTAACCTTACCGCTGGTTTTGCTAGTACCGGTACCAAGTCAGGCTGACCCGAGTTCATATCGTTGTCTACGTTTATCTTTTGTTTTATTTGTGTTCTTCATATGTAGTTCCACGGCAGATTGTGGCATGTAATTATAATTTTCAGCCATTGAAGGTGTTTCCTGTTATCCATTTTTTTTTACATACAGACGCGAACAACAAGATGACAGAATCAAAAATGACGTGACACTTCTGAGAAATGAAAAAAAATACGATAATAACAAACATAAAATTCACATAAAAAATAATTAACATAGAACTGTCATAAAATTCAGTGCTTCCGAAGGGACAACATGTTATGTCAGTCTGACACGAGGCATATAAGGAGCTTCAGAGGCCTACCTTCCTTCAGGGGCACTGGTTTCTATAGGAGTTCACATTGTAAGTGTTTTTTTTTATTATTTTATTTTCGGTAATATTCGTATATTTAATTAAATATATATACTGTCTTTGGTCTTCCGTCTTTTTGTGTTGTCATTTTAGTCATGTCTCTGATTTTTGTTATTTACATATCTTTTTTTCCTTCAGATATTAACTGCCCCTGTTATACAACTATTTCTCCAGCAAAGAATACACGTTTCTGGTAAACTGTGTTTTAGTTAATAAACATTAATATAATACTAAATTATTATGCTTTTCAAATAATATTCTAATCATTGATTTAAATCTGGAACAAAATAAAATGGTATAGTTGGCCACGATTAAAAAGTAAAAACACAAAAATGTACAAATTAAAAAACACATAAAAATGGCAAAAATGGAAAGAAGGGAAGACTGCCCAACGTTTCGGCCTTATGGCCTTCGACTAGGGGACTACTGGGCTAAATACGGAGAAGAAGATGGAAATGACGAGAGAAGGCAGACCTAATGGCGTGTCACAGATATTACCTGTAAAAATCGTGCCAAATCTTAAACTTAATCAAAAACGAGAAATAAAACATTAGTTATCTGTACTGTGCAAATATTAGACTTCAAATACATAAATAATTTCATAAAATAGACTGCTTCTTAACATTCATGCCAAAGGGTCGAGCAGTTCCAAAAAAATGCATGATTTTTTTGGATTGATTTAAATCGATGGTAATTAGAGTAATGCCGCCAATATTGTCATCAATTTACTGTATTATAAATATCAACCTTTCTCCCTTATGCAGACATGATTTGTAAATAGAACTTTAACACATTGTTGCCTTTGTCCAATATTACGAATGAAATAGAAAAAAGAAGGGAAACGGGGATTGTGTCAAAGAGCCAACGACCCAAAGGGGAGTAATAACAACTCAAGGCCCCAAAAGATCTTCAATGAATGTTCACCTATAGGAGTTTCGTTGAGATCAACATTAAGAGAATGTTTTGTGATTGTTTGTAAGATAATGCCTCATTAGTTTTATTTTATAATTATTATTATCATTACATTATCATTTTTGTTGTCGTTGTTGTTGCTAGTACTTACGATATTTTAACTACACTTTAGTATGCAATGTTATTTTAGTAATAATTCTAAATTACATGAAAACAAGAATTTTACATGGCTGTATTATTACTATTTTTAAATGTTCATATATTCAGTGGAAATTAAGAACTCCTATTTTAGTGGTTAGTCACAAGTAGAACTAAATAGATACATATGCACATTTATTCCGAACATATATCAAACAGTTATTTTCGTTAACGTTTAAGAAACCCTAAGTTTTTCTACGAAAATACAAGAGGCAATTTTTAAATACTGAAAACTAAATTATCATGAAAAAAAACTTAAAGTCATCACTACAGAAGTTTTACGGTCGACATCACGATCTTGTGGATCGCTATGAGATATCTGTTTCCAAGATGACAACATATCTTTCCCTCTACAACTAAGGTTTGTTTTTCCTCTATCGGATTCGACTTTACTACCGGAGTTGACATGTTCAACACGGCGGGTGTCTTATAAGAAGCAGGAGATGCTTACTCTACCGGTACACCTGATCTCACCCATGGTTTTTATTGGGTCCGTGTTGTCCATCTGTATGTGTGTTTTCATTTTTCTTTTTTGTCCCGTACTCAAGTGGTGTCTTTGTATCTTAGTGTGTCTGATTTTGCCATTGTCCATAGATTTTTCGTTCTTTTGATTGTCGGTTCGGTTCTCACTTACTTTTCAAAAAGAACAATTTATGGCAAACAATAGAGATAAAAACTTAGGAGATATTCTCTTCAGTAAAAAGTACATTACACTTATTAACAAAAGATACATTTGATTTTTCTTCCGTAGTGCGACAGTGTTCTACCAGCAGACTATGCTACTTGAGCTAGCCGGCAGTTTAGCGGCGAGCAACCCTTGACCAATTTTTCAAAATTACGTATTGTCTTTTCCTCTCCTTTCAAGATTGTGGTCATGGAGTTAGTAGTCTACCTGTATTGGGTTTTATTCGTATGTTTTTATACTATAGGGAAACGGGACAGATAAAGGGGAGGTTTGGGTACCCATAAACCGGTTCAACCCTACCGCTGGCTTTTGCTAGTGCCGGTACAAAGTCCGGCTCTCCAGAGTTCCTATCGTTGTTTACGTTTGTCTTTTGTCTTATACGTGTTTTTCTTGTGTAGTTCCCTTTCAAATTGTTGCATGTAATTATAATTTTCAGCCATTGTAGGTGTTTCCTGTTATCCATTTTTTAACATGGTGGATCCCTAAAGAGGGCAGATCTATAGATTTTTTTTTACTTTAACCGTCTCCAATAGAAGATGGATATGAATAGGCCTAATGAGAAAATTCGAATTATTTGAGCTAGCTCTCGCATAACTTTGACATATACATCCAGGTAGCCAGGACAAGTTGGAAATTTACGTTCCTTGTCCTTTTTGTCGAAAATTTTAATGATTAATGATAAAACATTGTCTATCCACAGCTCACAATATAGTACTCTGTACGTCAAGCACATAAAAGAAAAAAACAGACATATTATGTTATTTCTATGAAAGTAAATGAAAACAAAACCGGCAGTCTATAACGAATAATCCATGGACAATTGTAACATCTGAAAAATAAAGAAATAAAGACATATAATGAGTACGACATAAAAAAAAATGAAGACACCCGTACATAGAAAGATAAACAACATGGCGGACCCAATAAAAAACCGTGGGTGTGAGATCAAGTGCACCGGTAGCGTAAGAAATTTAGGGTTTGGTTAAAGTTTTGACAATTTTTTTACATCATTTTACGACACACGCTTATGACACTTTCTTTTGATATTCCGCATAGAGATTAAGGATGTATTTTATCGTTACATTAAATATGTAAGCAGCAGTTATATACTACTCAACAAAAGAAACGATTCACAGATTTTATCATAAATAGTACTTTGCTTTCTAGCAGAAAACCATGACAGGCTGACTTCAAATCTCTGTTGCTATGTCGGCCATGAATACCTCCAGGATATTTTCCGTTTTCAACTACCGTTCTCATACATGTAAAACGCATGTTAGGCGGTCTTGACGTTGCGACGTCTCACGGGATCTGCAGCCACGTGATTTATCATTTGATGAGCATGTTTGCTTTCGGTTTATCAATAGTCTCTAGTTTGTTCTCCTTTTCAAATAACAATGAATTACGAGGGCAAAAATCAAGATCGAAGCTCTGACCGTGCAAAGTCATTGTCCACGTTGATTTTGTATTGAACGGGGCATTGAAATGAGTCATTGTTGTCCACTTTTTAAGATGGCAAATTGTTTACCTGATGAAATGTCCTAGTTATTGATATCAAGCAATTGAAATTTAAACGTTTCTTTATATGGTGCCCTTAAAGTAAGTGAGAACCGAACCGTCAGTCTGAAAAGAATAATCCAAGAACAATGGCAACGTCGGAAAAACGAAGAAACGAAGACATGAGCACGGCACAGAAAAGAATATGAAGACACGCACATATACAAAAATGAACAACACGGACCCAATAAAAACCATTGGTGAGATCAGGTGCACCGGTAGAGTAAGCATCTCCTGCTTCTTATAAGACACCCGCCGTGTTGAACATGTCAACTCCGGTAGTAAAGTCAAATCCGGTAGAGGAAAATCAAACTTTAGTGGCAAAGAGAAAGATCTGTTGTCATCTTGGAAACAGATATCTCATAGCGGTCCACAAGATCGTGATGTCGACCGTAAAACTTCTGTAGTGATGACCTCAAGTTATGGGCAACATAAATTGGTATTTTCATATTAATTATGAATAATGGCAAAGTGCAGTGTTAGTGGATTTTCGTCTGCTTGGGCTGGAAGCACCTTTTATGGCACCTTTATCATAATTTAAATGCATTTTCTGTACGAATCTGTAGATGCAAAATTTCATTTTTACCAATTCAACCTATATAAAAAAGCTTGTATAAATCTGCTACATTTTTATATTAATCTTCTAAACTATAACTCCAGATATTCAACAAAAATGTTTGTTAATTTGTTTTTAATGAAGATTCATGATAACACTTTCCGAATTTGTACTTATACAGGGCAGATAGTGTATTAATTTTTATATATAACACCTACCTTAATAGAAAAATACTTTCTTATATCAAATACCCAATTTACATTGTATATAAATCTCTGGTTAATAATTCGTTTTATAAGTGAGCTGAAGATCAGTTTATATGAGCTGATACAGTCAATTAAGATATTATTTTTGAACATCTGCACTGAATTGGAATTCCTTACCTGATTTTGAAAAATATTGAATTGTGTTTTCAATGAAACATTTGAATTAAGACTTTAATATCAGTTGTCCAATTAATATGAAGAAGATAACAGGAAACACCTACAATGGCCGAAAATTACAACACATCCCACAGTCTACTCGAGATTTGTTAAAACAAAACAAAAAACAAACTCGGCATAGTCGATGTCTTACCGGCAGAGAGCAAGCGGCAGGGTAAAACCGGTTTATGGGTACCCAAACCTACCCTTTCTCTATCCCGTTTTCCTATAGTTTAATAAACATACGAAAAAGCATACACATATCAATTATTTTAAGTTGGACGTGACAAAAAATAATATTCTTTTATACAGGAATCTTTCCTTTCTAAACAGGTGTTTAAGATGATTATTCCTTCATTACAAATATGTTTCATGGCGGATTAAAGTTGCAACATTTATGATATTTCAATTACTCATTACACGTTTCACGAAAATTATATAATCAATTTTAGTATTATGGAAAAAAATGAACACTTTTTACCTTGTTTGCTTTTTGAGATGATCATTACATAGCTAAACAAAACTAAAATCGGATTTAGTTAAACTTAAAATATGGTCGACGTAGTTCCTTTTTTAAATAAAAAAAATAACGAAGTTACTGTTAATTTATTTTCTGCATATGCGCATTTCGACAAATTATGTCTCATCAGTGCAGATAAAACCAAAACATTTGGAAGTCCATTAAGCGAAAATGTGTTAAAGCTGATAGAGAACAAATAACCAAAAACGATCTAAAAAGAAAAGCCAAACTTCAGATAAGGACAGAGCTATGAGGGAGATACTCCTTAGTTTTAAACATAACATTATAACATTTAGATATTGCAAGTTTCAATTAAATCGGCACCTAAGTACTGACTACTGGGTTAGTGAATACCCGTCGGGTACTAACAGTACACCAGCAGAGGCATCGGCCCAGTGGTAATAAATAACAAAAATACCGAAGTTAATGCTATTTTTCTTTCTGCATATGCGCATTTCGACAATGATATTTTGCTGAATATTTTATATTGTCTTCTTTCAAAAAGAGAAAAAATCATAGATTATAATATTTGATAAGGCCAGATAAGCAAATTTACAACAATCAAATCGTAAGGATGGGCTACTCTTTTTGTCGAGCGATCGGATGCCAGCAATTATAAAATATTCACACACTGGTCTCTCACTGATACTGCCGATGTCTACTGAAATTCTTGACCATTCTGGAAGTTTGATTTTTCTTCCGTAGTACAACATTGTTGTACCAGCAGACTAGGCTCCTTGAACTAACTAGCCGACAGATTAGCGGCGAGCATCTCTTGACCCATCTTATAGGAAAACGGACGGGACAGATAAGGGGGGTTTGGTACCCATAAACCCTTTTAAATCTTCCGATGGCTTTTGCAAGTGCCGGTACCAAGTCCGGTTGTCCTGTCGTTGTTTACGTTTGTCTGATACGTATTTTTCCTGTGTAGTTCCCTGGCAGATTGGGGCATGTAATTATAATTTTAAGCCATCGTAGGTGTTTCCTGTTATCTATTTTTGCCATTTTTAGTTCGCCTCAACGAAGTTGAGGGGGACTATTGGGGTACCCCCGGCGTCCGCGTCCGCGTCTACGTCTACGTCCGCGTCCGCATTTGGGCATATATCTCTGCAACTATACATGGTAGGGTCATCAAACTTTGTATGCAGGTGCATCTTGGGCTATCTCACAGCCTCCAAGAAAATTGGGTCTCTCTGACCTATATTTTCCGCTTCAACGACTTACATTCAAGTTTATGTCTGAGTTCAGATCTCAGTCACTATAAATGGTAGGATCATGTAACCTTGCATATGCATGCATCTCTGATGGTAGGTCAGCATCCAGGCAAAATTAGGTCGCTTTGACCTATATTTTCCGCTTCAACGACTTACATTCAAGTTTACGTCCGAGTTCAGATCTCAGTCACTATACATGGTATTATCATGTAACCTTGCATATGCATGCATCTCTGATGGTAGGTCAGCATCCAGGCAAAATTAGGTCACTTTGACCTATATTTTCCGCTTGAACGACTTACATTCAAGTTTACGTCCGAGTTCAGATCTGTCACTATACATGGTAGGATCATGTAACCTTGCATATGCATGCATCTCTGATGGAAGGTCAGCATCCAGGCAAAATTAGGTCGCTTTGACCTATATTTTCCGCTTGAATGACTTACATTCAAGTTTACGTCCGAGTTCAGATCTCAGTCACTATACATGGTAGGATCATGTAACCTTGCATGTGCATGCATCTCTGATGGTAGATCAGCATCACGGCAAAATTAGGTCACTTTGACCTATATTTTCTGCTTGAACGACTTACATTCAAGTTTACGTCCGAGTTCAGATCTCAGTCACTATACATGGTAGGATAATGTAACCTTGCATAGGCATGCATCCCTGATGGTACATCAGCATCCAGGCAAAAGTATGTCACTTTGACTTACGTTTTAGGCATGAGTGATTTAAGTTTTCAGGCAAGTTCAGATCTCAGTCACTATACATGGTAGGATCATGTAACCTTGCTTAGGCATGCAAATGTGATGTCAACATCCAGTCAAAATTTTGTTACTGTGACAAAGTGCCATAACGAGGCGAACTCTGCAATCGTTGATTACCTATGTTTTAGGTTGTTGATGATCCCGCATTCATGTGATAAAAACATGAGGACGTCATGTGTCTGCATAAGATCAACCCGACGGCCTCCGGTCGGAGAGATGAGCTTATACAAACACATCCCGGTGTGATAACTAATTTGCATTCTTGCTTTAACATTCGATATTTATTCTCAAAAATCATTCCACTTCGTGGTCTAGTAGGTAAGTCAGAAATCTAGTAAACGAAACGTCACTGGTGCGACTATGTTGTTTTTCAATGTTTTAAAATCTTGATATTCAAATATAAAATTTTACCAAGTTCAAAGAACTGAACAGTTCTCAATATCTCTCCTTGACAAAAATGATAAAAAAGTAAAAAAAAGTCTAAAATCCTTTGTTCTAACTTGGTTTAGATTGCTGATGTGACCCGACACAAATTATCCCTGCTAGAATAAAAGAGCTGGGATGTAAGTAGTAAGAAAAGGGTCTTTAATCTTCCTCATGTCCCATTTAATCAGTTTCTATACTGTGTGTTTTGTTCTATATGTAGCATGACAAACACCCCATGAAACATGAATTAAGATATGCAAGGGACACGCCTGATGTTGCTTGGATTCTTTTAAGACCTATGTTTTATAGTAAAAAGCAGTTATCTAAAACCTAGAAAATTACATGGTGGAATAGTTTTGTTAAAAACACGGTATTCGCTGCTAAAGTACATTTAAACATCAGATAATGATCATTTATATAGTTATTGGTAATTTGTATGAACTTACTTTGACCTACAGAGACCGATAATCATCTGGGCATTACATGTATCATGAAATTATCGGGTCACTCTGAAGGAGTCACGCGCGGTGCTCTGTTGTTCAACTTGTCGTTAAATTTAACGGAAGGTTAAATATTAATAACTTAATCACTACACAATTTTATTGTTCAACTTGTTGTTATATTTAATTTAGAAAAAAGAAGGGAAACGGGGAATGTGTCAAAGAGACAACGACCCAAAGAGGAGTAATAACAATTCAAAGCCAATGAACAGTGAGAAAACCCCACACCCAACGGCAGGTCGGAGTTGGCCCCTGAATAAAGAGTAATCAAGTTCAATGAAATAAACATCATCCTAGACTCCTATAGACATAAAGTAAACTAACTAGAAAAAAGACAAGACACACAAAGACTTAACAAATTTCCTGACTTAGGACAGGCGCAATCCCTGCTGCGGCGGGGTTAAACTAGTTTTATTGGGCCCAATCCTTCCCCCTATAGCCAATGTTATAAATAAAAAAAACAATCGTAACAACAGTAAAATTCAGTTGGCAACAGGACTGAGTCAGTTGTGAAAAATGAAACTGAAAGAACTAAATATACGGACATAAACATGAAATCACAAGAGCCTACTAGCAGTTAACTGACATGCCAGCTCCAGACCCATTACCAACTGACAAAGTAAGTTATTTACCTTCAGTATACAGTTTCTTTTTAACTTTATAATCAGTCTTTAAATTTAATCGACCTTTTTGTCTTTTTAACTTTATAATCAGTCCTTAAATTTAATCGACCTTTTATATGTTGATTAAATTTTAATCGCTCCATATGATTGCTTTTGTTTTGAACATACCAAGACAGAGGAGAGAAAGGGTGAACAGGGGCTTTAATCCCTTACACGGGAAGTACAGAGACGAACAGATAAGGCGGAGATACAGATTTTGACCAGACATCATCAACTTTTTGGCAGATTAACTGAGAGAGAGAGTTTGCAGAGGGGAACCAGGAGGCAGATCGCATTGTCGGTGGAGCAGCAAGTCATGATTGCATTGAGGTTTTATGGAGATGGAAGTTAATTGCAGGTCATTGTTGACACCATGAATTTCGATAAATCAACTGCACCGAGGGCCGTTTCATCCGTAACGGACTATTTAGTTAAGATGAAGGATTTGTATATTAAGTTGAAATCCGAACAGGGGCAGATCTACATCAAACATGGATTTTATGGAAAGACAAGATTTCAAAAAGTGATAAACCGCATCGACTGCACTTATGTCCATTTTCAAGCACCAGGTGTGGACGAACCTGTCTATGTGAACAGAGAAGGATTTCATACCATAAATGTCCAAAGTATCTGTGACCATCCAGGTATGCATTTCAGTTTAAAGTCTGTGCTTTTCACTGTCCTTCACTTTTATACTGGTTTCGATTCATGATAGCTTTTATAGTACTCTAATACTTAAGCGATGGCTTTGTTTAGTTTATAAATAATAACACTGCATCACTGCACAGCATGTTATAATGTGTTAATGTACATGTATGACACAGATTTGATGTTATTGACTGAACGCATCCATAAATGGGCTGTAAATATCACATTAATGACATGATGATTGGAGGATTATGTTTTCAAAAATATAACAACAAATAAAACTACGACAGAAGAATACCGAAGGAACAATTAGTAAAATTTACAAAAATCGAAGTTCAAAGACATGGCCAAAACGAGAACACAAAAAAAACAATGACGTTAGACACAAAACAATGACGTTAGACAGATACAAAGCACAGAAATAGAAATCACAACATTCAAAACAAAGGCACTCACAGTGTGAACTCCTGTGAAACTGAGAATGACATCAGGTGCTCCGGAAGGGTAAGCATGTCCTGCTCTGTTAAAAGCACCCTTCACACGGTAAGTGAGGAATATAAGTTTTTGAAAGAACTGTTAGGTAGCTGATTGGTTAATGTCTTTTGCTAACCCTTAGACAAAACCAATTCAAAATCATCTCTAACCCTCAAAAGTACTAAGTAAAATTTTGAAAAGCTTTTGTAATCATCCAGCAAGGACAGATCGGTCTTACGAAGGCAAAACTAAAATATAACAAGACAACACAAAAAACTAAAGCACTCACAGTGTGAACTCCCGTGAAACCAAGAGTGACATCAGGTGGTCCGGAAGGGCAAGCATGTCCTGTTAACAACTCCCGTCACACTGTGAGTAAGTCAATCCAGGAAAATGTCAAAGTCGGTAATTCACCTTATGTGTAATGTCATCCCATATCTTATTCTTTTGCTTGTTTGTAATTGAATTGTTAATTTTTCTATTTGAAATTAAAATGTTTTTGTAACTTTCTCTTGAATTGCATTTTCTTCTGCTCTAGAAAAGTTAGGTTTCTTCAGCCTTTTGAGTTTCAGCCATTTTTGCAGTAGACAAACTGAACTAAGCATTATGGGTTATTTTTTATTTATTTACAAGATTAAAAGTATCATGGTTAACATTTAACACAATAACTATTTAATTTTTTTTAAAAGAAATATAGGACATTTTGTTTTTGATAAAAAGTTTATCACGGCGTAGCACATCAAGCAAGCCCAAATGGGCTCACTTGATTCATGAGGTTAAAAAAATTAATTACAAGTTTCCTTTGTTTTCAGACAGTAGTTCTCTTCGCAAATATGAAAAAACTGATAAAAGGTTAAGTGGGTCACTCCACAAGTTTTAAATTTCAATATTTTAAAATGATTTTTCAATTTGTCAAGACATTGTGAAAGCAGTTTTACACAAAACTATTGATAGGCCAGTTTGCTCATTTTAATGATGCAAGTGATTAAAACTGGTGAGAACCGGACATCTCTAGATTTATCATTAATTTTATATTTGAAATTATACCTCAAAGATACAATGAAGGAATTTAGAAAAATTTCTTGAAATTTTGTCGAAAGTCTTCTTTAAATATATCTTAACAAATTTTGAAAAGATAAACTGGGGACAAAGTGTAAAGCCTCTATTGCATTATATCAAAAACAGAGGAGTTCTTACAAATGAAATTTTGATACAAACCGGAAAGCATGAAGCGGGATGGGCCGCATCATAAGTAAAAATGCCGAAAAAAAAAGACATATAATGCAACGTTTAATTTCGATTGACATTTTACTTACATGTTAGAAGATTAGCAGACATTAACTAAGGACATGACTATCGTCCAAATCACAAAAGATTTACTGCAAATTGTCTTTTGATTCAAATGTTAGTTTAAATGTCATTTATAAATGTACCTAACACAGCATTCACTAAACTGCCATGCTGATAACTAAAGGAGTCTTCTGAGCAGCTGTGGAATGTTTTCTTGAAAATTGTCCTCTGCTTCATATGTGTTTCATGCTGTACATAAAGTCACAGGTTTAAATAACAAAGCTCCATTGAAAATTGTGTAATATTTGTCTATAAAGTGCTAGGATACAACCATTGATTACGATATCACGGATATTGTTAATACAGGATTCCGGTACACAAAAGAGCAGTTTGACATCCAAAATTTGCACAGCTGTAGACAACATTACAAACAATTTACCGGGATATTTCAGTCCGACAGTTTACCAGAATCTACCATGTGACATATACATCTTCTTACAATTTAGAATTTTTTTGAAATGTTGAAACGCTGACTGAGTCACAGCATGCCATTTCGATCTGAATTCACAAATAAATGTTTCTGACCTTTTTAACAGGTTCGCCATTGGTTCATTCTCCGTTTCATTCTTCGTACATGATACAAAGGGTGCGTTCAAGAGAGCGAAACATAATATTGCGATTAAAATCTTCATTTTTATAAATGTTGAATCTGTTGACTATCGTCTCTGTATTTCTACAGTTAAGGATTGTCGCCTTAGACATTCAACCTTATATGGACACTGTATGTAATTACGTTATTACACGGATTTAACTATCTGTTAAGCAGGTGTTTACGTAAACAGCATCTGTGAGTTTCCCAAACAATACAATTACCGTGACTAATGAATCAATTTTCAATAAATGAGTATAATTTTCGACAAATATGCAGAACAAAGACACTGAAACAGCTTAGGGCATGAGAACTACTACGTCTAGTAAGTTAAGTTTAATAAAACATATTTTTATTTACATAGAATACAAGATGGAGCTAATAACACAATTACCGAACAGGGCTGTCAAGAGCCAAAATCCATGAGAGAAAAAGACATAAAAGGTGGAAACCATCGAACAAATTGTCAACCACAATCGTCCTGACTTCGAAAGGTCATTTCAAAAGAAATGGTGGGTTAAACCGTTTTTATTGCGAGCCAATCCTCCCCTTCAATTTCGGTAGAGTCCAATAGCAATTGAACAGCAATTGCTGTCTACGACCTCTCAATACCTGTTCCATTGCTATTGAGAGATCGTAGACAATTAAAAGAAATGATCATCCCAGTACTAAGTATAAAAAAATATTGAATCAAAGTTTGACCGAAAATTCTAATTTTTCCACAAGGGACTGATATCTATTACAGAATTGTTCTAATTATCGTATGAGACGGATTTTTTTTATTAACAAGGCGATCACGAAGATAACTATGTCTAATGAGAAAGTCTGTATAATGTGTGCTGTAAGCAGGAGAAGTTGAAATATTACTGTCCATGTTAGGAAACTTGATAATTGTAGTAAATTTTATACTGAGATTACCATTTTTGTCAAATTAGAGATACAAGTCCAAACATGATGTAAAAGTACTTTTATCGTTTCTTATATCTCTAGTTTTGGCGGATTTATTAATGAGATCCATTTAGCAAAGGATGCGTTATTGATGGAAAGAACATTATCAATATATCTATAAGTGAGATTGAAGAATCCATCATCTCTTATTTAATGATCTTTTCCGACTCCCTGAAGAATTTCAGTCTCGTCAGAATATAAAACAAGTTTGCGAGTAGAGGAGCGCAATGAGTGCCAATTGGTACACCAACTTTTTATGGATAAATAGCATCCCCAAATTAGAGAAAAATATTATCAATTAGAAAATCAAGTATACTGAACACGTGTTTATCATCGTAGCATTAAAAGATATGGACAAACGTTTTTTTTCTTCAAAATTTGAATTTATTTTGTTAAAACACTTATGAAATATACTGTTATCTTCACTTAGCAAAGAAAGGATATGGAGTTAAAACACGTAAGATCAAATTTCTACAAATACATGTTCTTCTACATCTTGAAGTTACGATTGGGCCCTCAACAAGGAGCTTTGATCATATCTCATAAAGAGTTTAAGAATGATACTACCGATGTTTACTGAGATTCATGATGATTCTTTCCCAAACCTATCGGTAAATTTTAAAAATTCAAATTTGGGGTGCTTCAGTGCTAAATTACAACGTTTTAGAACAGAGTTGCACTCTTTTAACACTAACCCTATTCGATAGTGCTAAATTGCAACGTTGAACTCTATAAACATGTACTCTATTCCAGAACAACCACTTTTGAATTAAAAACTTTTTACGAAGCAAAATTTTGACACGAAGCAGCTTTTTTATGTTAACACTGAAGGCAATTTGTTTCAAATTTATTACTGTTTTCAACATTTTTATCCTTCTCTTGGCTATTTTATTAACATATTCATAATTAAAAAGTCAACTGCATTGATTTTCCATTTACATATCTCGATTGGGAAAGTTTGGCTATTTTCCGTAAAAAATTATCTTTAATCTCCATGATTTTATTTTACTAGGAATGTATCAAGCCGTTATACATTCTTTGTGCATTTCAATAGAATTTTTTATTTTTTTGCAACAAAACTATGAGAGGTGACGCGTTTTCAACATTTTTCAGTCCTTTTATATCCCCTCTCCAAAATAAAACATGTGAACACTAATCACTTTTATAGTACACCACGCAAAATTCTTGTTTTATCGGTTTAACCTAAATTTCATGTTTAAAGCTCCATAATTCTCTCTAGAAAAGTTAGTTGGTACCAAACTGATGCTAATTTAATTGGGATTAAAAGTTGGAAAATAAGGTCATCAAAGTCCATAAAATTTTAACTTTTTGGTATAAAATTTTTGGAATTTTTAATATTCTCAATTTCGACTATCTGACTTTTGGATCGTACAAATTGTGGATCCTATGGGATATCTCTTTCCCGGATGAAAATACCGTATATCGGGTTATTTTCGAGTCGGTTTTTGTTCGCGATTTTGGTTTCAAACAGGCCAGTGAAAGATTCGCTGAGTTTATAATTCGTTTTTTTTTGTACTCAATCTAATGCTTCGGAATGGGCAGTGAAATGTACGCGGAGGCTAAAATTCGAAAATTAGACACATGCGAAAAAAATCCCGATATACGGTAGATCTTTCTCTTCACGACTAAAGTTTGTGTTTCTCTACCGGATTTGACTTTATTACCGGAATTGACGTGTTCAACATCAAGGCGGGTGTTTTATAAGAAGCGCGGGAGATGCTTACTTTACCGGTACACCTGATCTCAACCATGGTTTTATTGGGGTCCGTGTTGTTAATTTGTATGTGTGTCTTCATTTTTGAATATATTTTTAATAATAAACGATGTAATCATGATTAATTATAATATGTAAGCAATAAATTGTGTGAAAAAAAAAACTAGTTTCAGACTTATTGTTGGTTCACATATGCCTAAATAAGCACCCTCTCCTTAAAATTAATGGAAAATTTTATTATTCAGGCTCTAAACGATAAAAAGAAATTGTCTTATGCAAATTCTTGGGTGTATTTCACTAAAAATAACTGACACGCAGAAGACCATTTAGTACCTTTTAAAGTTTTTAAGAAGTCTCTCTTTGGTCCCTCTACTTAAATTTTCTGAAAAATGGGAAGTTTCCGTTTTTCATAATTTTTGCTGTTTTGACTCAGAGATGTATGACTGTATACTTAATGATTTTTATATATAACTTGCAAAGGTTAATAAAAAATCGTTTCATCATATATCAGCTATTAGAAAATATGCTTTTAAAGATTTTAGACTAACTACACTCTCATAAATTGCAAACAACACATATTTAACACAATTTATTTCATTTTATTCTGCTTGAAAAGCTTAAACATAGCATAAAGGTCAAATGACTTATCATTTCAAACACCAAAATACACAGAGACTCCCATATATTTAACATTTAAGATAATGGGCGTACATTATTGGCAGTTATTAAACAATTCAACTTTAAATTTTGTAAAATACAGAAATACTGAAAATTCCCATTTTTCACGAAAATCGCCCAAAATATTCGATTTTACCCATATTTTAGCGCTAAAATACTTTGAGATTAGGTCAGTAAATGGCTGTTGAAATACGAAATCATGGTATAATTCATGCAACATTGTCTTATACAACATCCATTTTGCGTGTTCTGGTTATTTTCATGCAAACATCGACAAAAAATTGACAATTTTATGGAAATTTTTTTTGGTTAGGGGTACGTTTTATTGATTTAGGAAGTTTATATCACTTCAAAATTGCTACATTTGTACTAGTTGTAAAGAAGATATTATGTACTGTCATTTTATACCGACTTTTCATGAATTTGAAATACGCATAGATAAAACTGTGACGAAAAAGAAAATATTCAAAAATCTGTTTTATTTGTCATTTTAACGTGATAGTTTGGTCATTCAAAACATATTAACATCGTGTTAAAATGTTCCCCATGAAAGGACATTAAAGGAATAAAAAAAATTGCAAGAGTTATGAAATGAAAACCACACTGGATTCTATAAGCCATTGAAATTACACAATTTCGAGAAAATCTTACAATTTACGTCAAAATTGTAACGGAATAATCAAAGATTTTTTCAATTTGTATAACGTATCTGGTAAATAAATGGCACTAATGTGGAATGATTTTAATTATAGAAATGATACGAACGGAGAATAATTTTAAAGCTTATATCATATAGCCAATCATTTTACCACTTTTTTAATAAATGAGAGTTTTCAATCAATAATTTGAAGCAACTGAAAGAAAACCTTATGTCAAAAACAAAATTTTCCCAAATTTCGATGCGTGGGTCTAAGAAGCGGCCCTGTTCCAACATTGCATGCAGGTTATACCCATGTTTACATGTATTATTTTGGAGAGGTTATGTAAGCTGATGTAAGTGGGCGTGGTTCATAAATAGGGTGCACCGGAGTTACTCTTACCCATGGATGGTCATCAGCTCAAATTAAAACACAGTATCTTACCATCTATCTCAATCATTTAAAATGTTTATTACCTACAAAGTGTTTAGAGGACTCGACTCACAAGTAAAATGAAGAAAATATATGAATATGGTAGTGTTCAAAAAAGGGGTCGGGAAGACTCACAAGTAGAAATGAAAGAAAACGAAGAAAATATTTATTAGTACATGGCATAGTGTCCAAAACTCCTATAAAGCACTCATATTGGACTAATTGGCCCATATCTCTGCAATTTGGGACAAGAAAAAGCAAATTAACTTGAGCAATATTTCAGCTGGCAAGTAACATGGTGTCTCTCTAAACACGAGCGTGACCTCCAGAAATGCAGTCTGGTATCAGTTTTTCCGCATACATCCTTCCTATCTCGAAATGCGTTCGAACGCAGTCGAGCAATCAAACTTATTTATCTGAGGTGGAGAGCGAAGATTTGTATATTATTGATATCCATTGATATAATAAATCAAGCAGACAAGATAAAAAACTCTAGCTCTTTGAACTAATTTCGTTTCACATTCACTTCAGCAGCAGCGAGTTGAACTTGTTGCCATGTTTTTGTGGGGTTTTTTTTGGTTTTTTTTGTGTTTTTTTTTTTTTTTTTCGTTTTTTTTTTATTTCATGATTAAAAGGAAAATCCCGTGATGCTTGGTTTTATTATGTCTTGAGAATTCTAGAAACAGGATATTATTGGCAAAAATATAACCGTGAACGCACAAATATTACCGTTAAGTCATTTAGCCTATTTTATTTACCGTTTATCGTCGTAAGGATGGCTACGCCTATTCCTATCCTCATAGAATCGCCAAAAAATAGTCCTAAAAAATCCCATGATTGTATATTAAATAAATGTTATAATGTTTGATGCTATAGATTCTGTGTTTGTACTAGCTTTGAGACGTGTAACAGAATAATGTTTTCTGTATGTGAAAATAACAACAGCTGAACCGAACATATCAAAATAATATTGAAAAAAACTATTAAATTACTATGAGTTATTTACTCTTTGTAAATGAATATGAATCATTTCCGGCAAACCTTATAAAATATGTAACAATATATTTTCTACATATGCTCTGTATTGTCTATAGATGTTGTTTTTGTCTTTATTTTTGTCTTTCGTCGGGCTACTTAATGACAAATATCAGTAAGCAGACATTGCCCGGTTTTACTTTTTTTCCTCATTGACTGCTCCCGACATGTGACATAGTTAAGCTGCGATCGATGTTGCTCAACATTTTTGTCAAGAATACCGCTTATGTGCACGTAGGGCCTTCCTGATCTCGCTTGAGGGGTTGAATATTGTTCACCTCTTGTTGAAGACCCTAGGGCGACATCAAGATGTGACAGGAATACAAGCCCTGTCCTTGATAAACTTGAGTTTTCTATGTATCGTGTGCGTTTTTGTCACATGTACATTCTCTCCATATCCTTTCATTTTTTCTATTTTTGTATGTATTATTTGCTGTTGTTACCTTGTATGTTCCATGGCAACGGAGGTCAATAATTACAAACTAACATTATTGTGACTCATGTGTTTACTTGCAACATATTACATGAAAACAGATAAATCTGTGACATGACATTTCCAAGTTATTCGTGTGCGCACAGTGAATCCTAGTTAAGTATTAAAACATGGGCAAGGACAGATCGGTACCTCAAACATAATTAACGGAGACAAAACTAAAATTTGACAAGACAACACAAAAAACTAAATCACTGACAGTGTGAACTCTCATAAAACCCGAGAGCGACATCAGGTGGTCCGGAAGGGTAAGCATGTCCTGTTATGTATACAGACCACTTTACACCATTTCTGTCTTTATTACATTCAATTCTCTATTATTTTACCTATAACATTTTATATATGATATTGCCAGACAGGTTAAGATTAAAAATCAAAATGTGTTTGTGAAACACTACATATGCCCTAGATTCTACAGTAAAATATATGAAAATACCCAATTTAACCCCTTTCTGATCTCTGTGACCTTGACCTTTGACCCATTTTCTTGTATATTTATGTTCCTCTTCACTAGACCTATACACTTGCCAAGTATTAAAAGTCTATCTTAAATAGTTCAAAATATGTTTATTACCATAAAAACACCCAATTCAACCCCTTTATTATGAAACGGATTAAGCCCCTTTGGGCCTCTTGTTTATTAAAAATGGGGTTGATTGTTAAATGCAACTGTTTAAACATGTCATAAAAACCTACAGAACAACACTGCATGAAGATCTGACAAAATTTTAAAAATTTATTTTTTTCCATCGGAATTCTTTGGGCTTCTTGTTTCTCAAAAACGGTAAACGCTACCTCAAATCTGTCGCAATATTATAGTTGCGCAATTTTATAAGCAATAACATTATGCAAACCCCGTCTCAATAGGATATATAATAATGATTCTCCAGTCAAATATTGGAAAACAGACAGTTTAACCCCCTTTTTAACCTCCGTGACCTTGACCTTTGACCTGACTTATTTTTCTATAATATTTTTTGTTCATCTTGACTAGACCTATACACTTGCAAAATACGAAAAGTCTATCTTACATAGTTCAAAAGTTATAGCCAAGGTAAAAGTTTCAGACAAACAGACAGACAGACAAGACAAACCAATATGACCCCTGATCCTGGATCTGGCGGCATAAAAATCCACAATCAAAGCTAAAAGACAGCGTAGTCTTTTTGTCAGGCAACGTAAGTCAGCGATTGAAAGAACACTTTGTAGTTTGAATTCTTGTTAATTGGCTGTCTTTATTCTTGTTAAATTTGAATTGCCGTTATTTTCAAGTTTTCATTTTAGAATTTCATGTTTGTTGATGATTTTGCAAACGTGAGATAAAAACAAGGCATGAATGTAAAGTTGTTCGCCACCTACAAATAATTTCTTCTCAAACCAGTGCTAGGGATCGTCTTCCCTATTTTGCATGCGATCATTTATTTGTGGTCGTGATAATATAATGATTTAATCTATAAACTGTATTTTTTCTTTTACATTAATTATATTTCTTTCCATACAATATGGTTGAATGCGGGCTTTCAAAGGTAACTTAAAGATGAAGAACAACAGTTCAAGCGCTGTTCAATTGCTTGTTTTTATCGTGTATTTGTACAGACTTTGTATCATTTGCATTACCTCCATATACCTTTATTGATTATTTGTTGAAACAAAACTTTACGACAAGCGTGATGATTTCGACTTTCCAATAGTGAACTTCCCGTTTTTTAGCAGTAATATTCCCACTTCTCCGGCATATGGCGTGTACATTTCACAACTCATTCGCTATTGCCGTGCCTGTAGTTTGTACAGTGATTTTGTCAACAGAGCGAAATTTCTGTCTCAAAAACTTATACATCAAGGGTATGTTCAGTCACTGTTGCAATTGTCAATTAAGAAGTTTTAAGGTAATCACCACGATTTGACAGACCATTACAATGTTTCTGTCTCACAAATGAGAAAAGATATCTTTGGGTAGATCCAGAGTTTGTTACCGGGCTGATAAACACCGACTATGACAAAATCGGACTTTTCATTTGCAGTGTGACGGGTGACACGCGTGGAGCAGATCATGCTTACCCTTCCGGAGCATCTGATGATACCTCAGTTTTTATAGGGGTTCACACTGCTAGTGCTTTAGTTTTGTGGCGTTTTTGTTCATTTTTGTTTGTTTGTTGTGTCTTTGTCATACTGTCTCAATTCGTGTTGCTGTGAATGGCCGTGATTTTGGGTTTATGATTTTGATATTTCCCCTTTCCTCGGTGTTGCTTCGGTATTCGTTTGCCGATGTATTGTTAAAAACGGGTAAAATACCGGATGAACAAGACACATAAATTACATTATACGAAATACAGAGACAAAAAACAAGATCACAGAATCAGAAACGACGTGAAACATCTGTAAAATGAAAAATACGACTAAAACAGTATACAATTCAAAACAAAAGCATAAACAAAGAACTCTTATAAAATCTGTTGCTCCTGACATGTAAGCATGTTTTGTCAGTCTGATAAGACGTGCATGTGGAACAGAAGAAACCTTACTTCTTTCCAGAGTACCAGCTTTAATAGTAGTTCATGCTTTTAGTGTTTTACTTTTTAAATTTTGTCTTCTGTAGTGTTAGTACATTTGTGAAAAAGGTCTTCTGTATTCTTGCTATCTCAATTTAGCCTTGATTTATCAACTGCTTATACAACAACAAAAAAACATAACACGTTTCTAGTTAACCGTGATTTAGTTAATAAACATCAATATAATTGTAAATAATAATGCTTAAGAAATATTGTTTTAATCGTTGGTCAAAACATTTGTTTGAATTGATGGTAATTAGAATAAAACCGCTAAAATTGTCATCAATTTACTGTGTTTAACATGTCAACCTTTTCTGTTATGAAAACATAATTTGTAAATTGAACTCATTGCTGCATTTATCCTATATTACAAAATGACAACGCAGTGCAAATTGTTCACATATAAAGTTGCGTAAAGATCGACCTTAAGGAAATTATGAAGCAGTACCCTATAATATGTTGATTTGTAAATAAGCATTGTTGTTAATAATTATTCAAGTTATTACATGTATATAAGTGTAAGTACTGTTGTTGTTGTTGTTGTTGTTGTTTTTCTTTAAATAAGACATTTGAACTGCACTGAAGTATACAATTAAATATTTAGTTTTCTCAAACAAAATAATTATGCTTTAGAATCGATAAAGTAAATCTGTCCCCACCGTCAGCTTCTGGCGTGCATACTTTTTGTCAGCTTTTGTGTTAAAGAAAACACAATGTCATCAAATGTGGAAGGAAGCAGAAAAAATATTGTCTACATGCATACACAATGTACCACTTTGTTATTTTTTGCAAAGCATCTGCCAGTTATTGATATAGAAGGTATCAATGAATAGTCACAACATTACTGTATTTGATTGGTCAAGAGGATCACGGAGGAGCTAATTGGACTACTAGTTTCTGATAAGAATATCTTTAAATGTCTTTTCCATGGGATTAAAAGGTTAAAACTATCTCCCCTGCTGACGGTCATCTCGGACGAGGTACGGAAATGTCGGATAGTACCTTTTTTTGCATGGGAACATGTTAGGACCATTGTAACTAACTTTACGACGGACGAACGAACAAGAGACGACGGACACCCAGTGATGGCAAAATCTCACCCTGGCATAAGCAGGTGAGCTAAATTATAACCCTTCATTGTTCAGATTCCATTGTATAACGGTTGCTGACGTTACCATAACCACTTATTATGAAACTTAGTATATCTTTTAAATTGCCTCAGAACATGGCATTCGCGCAGAAAATAATGTGTTTCTAAATAATCTGTAAATTGTGTAGAATTTAAGGTACCACTGAACTACAAATAATTACTTACTACATGTAATAAGTATAATTTGACGACCTCATTACATTTACTAGTCATCATTATCTCGTTTAATCACAAGTAATGATTTTGCAGTCCTGGCATATCAAAAGATAAAAAGAATGTTTTGTAACTATTAATAAGGCAATGTCCTGTCACAAGAAAATGGTTTTACTTACAAAAATTGAAATGACACACTAGAAAACTTAAGTAAATACAATAATTCCGCTGCAAAATTTTTCAAAACATCGGGGAATAGTTTTTGATATGCAAACTCGACATATTTCTTGTGTTTTATATACCTCGAACCGTTGTGGTTGGCATTAAGCTTACCATTCTTCCTAAAGTAATATTTCTTAACAAGAAGAAAAGATAAGTCGTGGAATTTTAATGTTTTCCGACCTTATGGTGCTATTTAATGATTTTTTATATTAATCCTGAACAATGTCCAATTACAGACGTAGTTGGTTTTTGCCTGCTCAAAAGGAGCTCGAAATTAAAGATAATACAGACATTTCCATATCAGCCTCATTCCTTGACCTTCATATCGAAATTGACAACAGAAGTAGACTTTTTGAGCTAACGGTTCTGTTCTCAATTTCTTTTCTTGGCTCGGGGCTTATTTTATGACACCTTTATAAACTATGATGACTTAAATTAATAGTCATTATACCTTCAAATCTTAATACAAATGGTATATGGAAATTTCATTTTTACCGTTTCAACCAGTATGAAAGGGTTTGAATCGCGTTGTATGTAGATTTTGACTCAAATAAAGAATGAAAGGATATGGATAAATGCACATAAGACAAAGTCTTTACAAATAGATATTTACATGAAGGTGTTTACTGTTATCTTGTATTTATGATTTAATTATTGTTCATCATCTTGAAGTCACTATGAGGCCTTCAGCAATGAGCTTTGCTCATTCCTCATAGTTAGTTCAAGACTGACCTTGCACCGATTTGAGTAGAATTCTTTTCTAAATTTCGAACAACGCTACATCCATGTCTTTTATAGTCATGGATATAGAACCGTCAACAAATAACAATTAAACTGGCAAAGTGTTTCTTAAAAATCACTGTCATCTGTTGTCCGACAAAATCACAAGTGTCTTAAACTAGTTGACGATAAAAACATATAAACTAGAGGCTCACATGAGCCTGTATCGTTCACCTGGTGACTGGTTTTATTCATTGTCACCAACAGACCACACATTCATACTATAAATCAGTTCACAATATGTCACATTTTCATTCTTGGATGAGGTACAAACTAAAAATCACAAACTTTGGAGGGATCACCGAAAGACAATTGTAACCAAGTTTGATTCTAATTGGCTCGGTAGGTTCAGAGGAGAAGACATTTGAATGCATTTCCCGTAGAGTCCCTATGCTAAACTATGTTCCAAGCTGGCGGCCATCTTGGATGAGGTAAGAACGTAAAAATCACAAACTTTAAAGGGAACCACCCGAGGACTATTGTGACCAAGTTTGGTTCAATTTCGCTTGGTAGTTTCAGAGGAGAAGATCTTTGGATGAATTTCCCATAGGGTCCCTATGTTAAATTAGGTTCCCTGCTGGCGGCCATCTTGAATGATGTATGAATATAAAAATCACAAACTTTGAAGGAAAACAACTTAAGACTATTGTAACCAAGTTTGGTTCCAATTGGCTTAGTGGGTTCAGAGGAGAAGACATTTGAATGCATTTCCCATAGGGTCCCTATGTTAAACTTTGCTCCATGCTGGCAGCCATCTTGGATGAGGTACAAACGTAAAAATCACAAATTTTAAAGGGGACCACCTAAGTACTACTGTGACAAAATTTGGTCCCCATTTGCTCGGTGGTTTCAGAGGAGAAGATCTTTGACTGCATTTCCCATAGGGTCCTATGTTGAACTATCTTCCCCGCTGGCAGACATCTTGGATGAGATGCAAACTGCTGGACATATGTAAAAACTGTAATTCTGGAAAACCTCAACACTTTCGCATTTCACATTTAACCTTTATCTCAAACAGTTTTTGAAATAAAAGTAAAAACGTTGAAAAATTGTGAAAATTCAAAGAAAAAGCGGCAATAACTCATATATATGGGTTGTCAAATTTTCTTCAAAATTGCAGGACATGTATAGATCTTACTATGTTGACCATTTTTGTTATATAAACTTCACTTCATCTTCTACTATTTTCAATATATAAGACTGAAAGTAACGAAAAAATGAAAATTTTACGGAAAAGGGGCAATAACTCCAAGACGGGTAAACGGATATTCTTCAAAATTGCAGGGCAGGTATATCTCATCATGCTGATCATTTTTATCCCTGTCAGAACTTTGATATCTGTAATGGTTTTCGAGTAATTTGCAAAAAACGGCAATTTACCCCTATGTTCAATTTTTAGTAACAACAGCCATGTTGGTTAGTCTACGGACAAAATATCACAAACTTGAAAGAACATACCCTGGTAATGATTCAGGCCAAGTTTGAATAGTATTGGCCCAGTAGTTTCAGAGGAGATCTTTGAATAAATGTTAACGGACGGACGGACGGACGACGGGCGCCGAGTGATGGCAAAAGCTCGCATGGCCTTTGGCCAGGTGAGCTTACAAACACAGGGTACTCATCAAGTCGATTGTAAGAAACTTGGGTATTGTGAAATAGTGAGATATGGGCACTTGAAACAGGTGGTCAGAATAACATGTCGAAATATCAAAAATAAATGCCAAAATTTGAACGTATATCCATATGAGAAATTCTCTCATGGACAAATACACCATAACTGTAATATATAGAAAGCATACATCTCTCGCATGGGAAATCTTAAAGGTACCATGAAGCATTCTAGAATCAGCTTTTGACATACCCCATAGTTAGTACAAGACGGCCCCTAGATCGGGTTTAAACGGAATTATTTGCAAAATGCGGATTGTCAACAATCATAGATTAAACTGGCAAAGTGCTCTTAAAATTACAATTGAAGTACATTTTAATACAATTTATTGTTATTGATTATCACAAACAATGCAATTAGTATTTAGATGATGACTTTTAATTTTAATTGCTTACAAATCAATACACACTATTGACCAAGTGCGAATCGACGAGATCATTATGATTGTCAAAACAATAAAAATGTATATGCGATTCTTGAAAAAGTCATTATTACTGTCGTAAACATTATTTTTATAACAGTAATAATTCCTTTATCGGAATCGCATCTATTGTTTAGACTCTTATAATGATCCCATCAATTCGCACTTGGTCAATAGTAATACAGATCAACATAGTACTTTGAGGAAAACAAATGTAAATTATCTGTATGGATTTCCAAATGTTTTGATTTGATTTGCGGTGAAGAGGCATAGGTTGTCGAAATGTGTGTATGAAGAAATTAAATTTAAAGTATCTTCGGTACTTTGTTATTTATTATCACTTGGCCGATGCCCCTGCTGGTGGACTGTAAGTCCCCGAGGGTATTCACCAACTCAGTAGCTAGTATTTCGGTATTTGATCTGCACTGAAGAGACATAAGTTGTCGAAAAGCGCATATGCAGAAATTAAATTAGCAGTAACTTCGGTATTTTCTTATTTATAAAATTACTGGCTCAATCAGGGATTATATGGAATCTTCATGGGATTTAACAGGTCAGTTTTTGCTGAGAAAAAAGTAAGCATTATGTATTGAGAAGATCTTATTATTTATTTAGTTCCGAGGAAGTTTACATTTCAGGTTTTTTTTCCCAAAAACGTATTTGAAATATAACCAAACGGCATATTTCGGTGGTGTTGTCTCAAATGTTCAAATCTTAAATCGCAACTGTGATGGACTTAATTTACACACTAAACATGGTTACATTGTACTGGTCGTCTGGAGAGATAAGATTATGAATGTTCAAATCTTAATTCGCAACTGTGATGGACTTAATTTACACACTAAACATGGTTACTGGTCATCTGGAGAGATAAGGTACGTATATAAAAATTATGAAAAAAACGAGCACTCGAGAACAAACTTTAGTAATCGATACTCAGTACGTCCGAGCGATACTCGGGTACTCGAATACCCGTTGGCATCACTACAAATAACCATATAACAATAAGATCTTTTATTATTGCTAATTTGCTTGATTTTCAATTGAATCCGAGCGACGATAATTCTATCATCACTGCACTGCGCTGATATGAACATATTATCGCCAATCTCTATGGAACATTAGAAACAGCGTATCAATATCATGTCGCGTAACGTTTCGTGAAAAAAATAATCCCAAGAAAGTAAGCTCTATATTTAACCAAAAATTTTATATTTAACCTAAACAATATTCCTGTAGCAAAAGAAAAATATTTTTGGTATAAATCAATAATAGAATTAGCGATAAAAACATATTAAGTATATTTGTTTTGCTCGGATGGATTTCTCAGCTAGTATTGCATCTCGTGCTATCGCGCTCGTTCTAAAACAAGCAGAGAATTCCATACTCGCAAAGCAAATTACTAATAGTATATATTTATCAGTTGTTACAGTCAATAAAAGTATTATTTTTAACATGGATTCTCTGTAAAGAACAGAATTACTTTGGAATGGTATGTCAGAGATTTAGCTGATTTTCATTTTATATGTTGAAATTTAACCATGAGTCACAAAAATAATGCTGGTCTGTTATTATTGACCTTTGTTGCCAAAGTTACCATGAAGGCCATCTTGAGACATTTCAAAAAAACTCTGAAATATTGAATTTTCAAATCCGTATTTAAGGGAAATATTTACATTTCATATATAACTTTTTATTAGGTTAATTTTGAGCATTACTGCCCATCTCCGAAAAAGATTAACCACATTACGAAAATATGACGTCAGAACATGGCTATCGAATATTTCAAGAAACAACGGCAGTAGAATACCGAAGGAACAAGGGAAGCGATGACTACAAAAATCGAAATCCGAAGACATGGCAAAAACGGCAACAGATAAATACAAAGACGTGAGACAACTACAATGCACGGAAATAAAAAGACAACATTAAGAACTAAGGCACACATAGTGTGAACTCCCATGAAAACCGGGAGTGACATCAGGTGATCCGGAAGGGTAAGCATGTCCTGCCCCGCTAGCGACACCCGTCACACTATCAGTGAGGTATATATTGTTTTGAAAGATCTGTTTGGTAGCAGATTGATTAATTGTCATTTTCTAACCCTTAGAAAAAACCAATTAAAATCCGTGGTACAAGTTACTTTAATTTCTAACCCTCAATCAGGACCATGGTTAAATTTTGGAAAACAACTTTTGTAAATCTATATTATATTACTCAAACACTTACAAGGACAATTCTGTAGCACAAACAGTCCTGACGGAGGCAAAACTAAAATATTACAGATGATATACCAGACAACACGAAAAACATAAGCACTGACATTGTGAACTTCCATAAAAACCGAGAATGACATCAGGTGCTCCGGATGGGTAAGCATGTCCTGCTCCGCTAGCGGCACCCGTCAAACTATCAGTGAGTCAATCCAGGGTTGAGTCAAATCCGGTTATGTCAAATCCGTGAAGACGTGAAATCTAGCTGAAATGTTCGTTTTCATTTGGGACACAGACACGTAATATCTGTCAACGATATCATGGTGACGGTCATACAATTTCTGAAGGGATGAAAGTAACAAAGGCTGAACAAATCCCTGACTAAGCAGCTTTTGGGACAGTGTTTTGCTCTAACTAAAAAGTCAGTGTATAAACTGCATGCCCGACTGTAAGGAATCAACTGTGAAATGTACACTCCATGGGCTGGAGAGGTAGGTACATTGCTGCTCAGAAAGGGAAAGTTCACAATTTGGAAGTTAAAATAGTCACGTTTGTCATACAGCTTAGATTTCAAACGTCCATTTTCGTCAATGTAAATTAAAAGATCTAAATACGGAGCTGAAGTAGGTGTATCAGTAGTCTCTTTACTTTCAAGCTCATTGGGATAGATCTGGTGTAAATATTCCTTGAATTTTGGATTATTAAGAGAAAGTACATCGTCTATGTAGCGAAAGCTGAAATTAAAGGACTGGGCTAAATGTTTTTGTTTTTTCTGTGTAAGCCCTAATAAAAACTTCGCCTCATACGAAAAAAGGAAGAGATCGGCTAAAAGTGGCGCACAGTTAGTTCCCATGGGAATCCCGATTGTCTGTTTAAAAACACGGCCTCCAAATTCGACAAAAAATATTATCTATTAAAAATTCCAAAATCTTGATTACGTCATTCTCAGTGTACTTCTTGTTTGACTCAGTGTGGTTCTTTACAAAATATGTTTTGTCTTTCCCTACTACTAAGTAAGTGTATCAGCGTTCTCCGTTTTAAGTGCAGAAACATTGATGTATCAAATCAGAAATTATTGTTTTCAATTTATTGTATGGCAGGGTAGTATAAAGAGTAGAAAAATCAAAGGTTTGTATGCTGTGGCAATGGGTAAGACTGCCAGAGGAGAGCTGTTCGAGAAGATCTTTAAAATTTTTTAGAATCCATATCCGATTGACGCCGCTCGTGGAGTAGACTTTATCACAGTAACTTTTCAGGCCATCTCAATAAAGTAGTAAGGAGCTTAGAAAGTGGCTTTGTGGTGCATCTGGAAGACCCCGCAATGAATCTCTGTTTGTATGGGTTCTTATGAAGTTTTGGGACGCATAGATGTACGGGAGCTGATTATACCATAGGATGCTAAAACAGAGTTGTGATTTTCAATAATCTCCTCCCTTGAAAGTGTATTGGGAGTATAAGTAGGGTTCCCTGATGAAATGTCAATTCCCATCTCCCTAACCAGACAGTCAAGATAGTGTTTCTTACACACAAACAGTATGTTGTTAGAAGCTTTGTCTGAAGGGACAATGACGTAATTTTCATGGAGGTTGTCCAGTTTTTCTAACGAGGGTCTCTTCAAATGTACTGGGATTTCTGGATTTCATTGATGTTTTCAAACGCCGAATACGATTCACAATTAATGCTTAATGGACCTGATCCAGTCGGACAGCGTCTCGACTTCTCCTTTTGTTTTTTACTGCTAAATTTTGACAAAATTATGCTTATTTTGTCACTTTTCAGGGTCAGTTTTTGGTAAAGACGCAAACTGTATTTATTTGATAATAATATTGTCACATACACATAGGTTAGTTATTTTCAAAAATATAAAATCTTGGTGGGGTAAGAATTCTTTTCCTAGAAAATCAATGGTAACGTTTGAATGATTTGAAGGTAATTGTCCTTGTCTGCAGGGTCACTAAATCGATTTCTTTAAAATTGATCATTTTCGAAAGCTCAATTTTTGTTTCACCTTGACAATAAAAGCTTTCACCTTGAAACTGCTATCATGTTATTGATAAGTTTGAAAAATGTCCAATCTGAGATAAAATGAATGGTGATTTGATCTTACTTCCTAAAAACAATAATCTGAGGGCTATACATAAATCTACATCAATAGCCATTTTCCCTTTTTCCGTGGTAACCATTTTCTAAGACACTTATTCTAATCCACCAAGATTTTCATACATTTTGAATGACAAACTTAGCCCTATAAGGTAATTGTCATATAAAGTATATGCAGTTGTTTTTTTTCAGTGAGAAGGGTAAAATTCTTTACATCTTAGTTAGCCTCGTTCTGACTCCAAAATTATGTGTTTTTAACTGTTTTGGTCAATAATGATCCAAATCTACCTCATACAGTTTATATCTGATTAGAACTGATCTTCCTTGAAATATTTTGTTTAAAAAGTGCCCATTTTACAGTTTTCGAAATGGACGTTAAAGTTATCATTTAAATAGAGGTTCATAAAAATAAATTAGCTTTTTTGTGATTCATAGGTTAATATCTGCCCACCGTCATTGTTTTCTGTGTTTAACGACGTTGTTTTCTGTGTCCTCGTTTTGGCTATGTCTTTGGACTTCGATTTTTGTAAATTCCACTCCTTTGTTCTTCGGTATTCTACTGTCGTTGTTTAATATCAATGAATATTAGCAAAATCTTTGACATGCCATTTTTCCACCTGTATTAAAATTGATGGGTCCTTCTAGGGAATCCATCTTTATTATTTCCACTTAGATGAATTTACATGTTTTAGTTTTTGAAGTCATATTTACTTGACATATAACTTTTGTTATCATTTGAATTGAGACTTTAAGGATGGTCACTCCTCAGGTTCATTATATCAAGTTTTTGAAATTAGTATCATAATAAGTCAGGACATCGATCATGCATCATTTTCAGCAAAAAAAATGATAGGTCAGTGTGTCCGTTTTTGAGATATAAGTGTCTCAAATTTTGGCGGGAAACCGTACTCCTCTATTTTTTTCATTTACTTTGCATTAAGGAAATCGACCTTTGAAAATCGACCTTTTGGCTTTACATTTAGATCATTTTGGTTATTTGTTCTCTATCAGTTTTTAAACATCTTTGAGTTTATGGTCTTCCAAACGTTTAGATTTTATCTGCACTGATGAGACATAAGTTGTCGAAATGCGCATATGCAGAGGGTAAATTTACAGTAACTTCGGCATTTAGTTATTCGTTACCACTGGGTCGATGCCACTGCTGGTGGACTGTTAGTCCCCGAGGGCATTCACCAGCCCAGTAGTCAGTACTTCGGTGCTGACCCGAAAGCCGATTTTTTTTTGAAACCTTACAATATCTAAAAATTTGTAAATTTTATTGAAAACTAAGGAGTATCTCCCTCGTGCAAAGCTCTGTCCTTAGCTAATTTTGGCTTTACATTTAGATCATTTGTTCTCTATCAGTTTTTGAACATCTTTGAGTTTATGGTCTTCCAAACGTTTAGATTTTATCTGCACTGATGAGACATAAGTTGTCGAAATGCGCATATGCAGAAAGTAAATTTACAGTAACTTCGGTATTTAGTTATTTGAAATGAAGATATATCAAGAATTTCATCAAATTTTCTCAAAGTTTATTCAAGATGTATCAACAATGAATGAAAGGATATGAAATAAATGCACATGAGACAAGATCTCTGGAAATACATGGTAAAAACAAGCAATTGAACAACGCTTATGGAATAAATGCACATGAGACAAGATCTCTGCAAATACATGGTAAAAACAAGCAATGGAACAACGCTTATAGAATAAATGGTGAATAAAAGGATATGGAGTAAATGCACATGAGACAAAGTCTTTACAAAAACATGGTAAAAACAAGCAAAGGAACAACGCTTTTATTGTTGTTCTTCATCTTGAAGTCATCATGAGGCCTTCAACAATGAGCTTTGCTCATACCTCATAGTAAGTTCAAGACGGCCCCTAGCACCGGTTTAAGCGGAATATTTTGCTAATTGTCGAGCAACGCTACATCCATGTCTTTCTTGGTCATGGGTGCGGGATTGTCAACAAACATCAATTAAACTGGCAAAGTGCTCTTACAATCACTGTCATCCTTTGCCCGACAAAAGCACTAGTGTCTTAAGCTAGTGGACAACTACAACATATAGACAAACACATGCACATGAGACAAGATCCCTGGAAATACATGGTAGAAACAAGCAATGGAACAACGCTTATACAGTAAATGCACATGAGACAAGATCCCTGGAAATACATGGTAAAAATAAGTAATGGAACAACGCTTATAGAGTAAATGTACATGAGACAAGATCTCTGGAAATACATGGTAAAAACAAGCAATGGAACAACGCTTATAGAGTAAATGCACATGAGACAAGATCTCTGCAAATACATGGTAAAAACAAGCAATGGAACAACGCTTATAAAGTAAATGCACATGAGACAAGATCTCTGGAAATACATGGTAAAAACAAGCAATGGAACAACGCCTATAGAGTAAATGCGCATGAGACAAGATCTCTACAAATACATGGTAAAAACAAGCAATGGAACAACGCTTATAGAGTAAATGCACATGAGACAAGATCCCTGGAAATACATGGTAAAAGCAAGCAATGGAACAACGCTTATAGAGTAAATGCAAATGAGACAAGATCTCTGCAAATACATGGTAAAAACAAGCAATGGAACAACGT
>MJUU01027491.1:68809-87191 GCA_002080025.1 Modiolus philippinarum
ATACATGGTAAAAACAAGCAATGGAACAACGCTTATAGAGTAAATGCACATGAGACAAGATCCCTGGAAATACATGGTAAAAACAAGCAATGGACAACGCTTATAGAGTAAATGCACATGAGACAAGATCCCTGGAAATACATGGTAAAAACAAGCAATGGAACAACGCTTATAGAGTAAATGCAAATGAGACAAGATCTCTGCAAATACATGGTAAAAACAAGCAATGGAACAAGGCTTATAGAGTAAATGCACATGAGACAAGATCTCTGCAAATACATGGTAAAAACAAGCAATGGAACAAGGCTTATAGAGTAAATGCACATGAGACAAGATCTCTGGAAATACATGGTAAAAACAAGCAATGGAACAACGCTTATAGAGTAAATGCACATGAGACAAGATCTCTGCAAATACAAGGTAAAAACAAGCAATGGAACAACGCTTATAGAGTAAATGAACATGAGACAAGATCACTGCAAATACATGGTAAAACCAGCAATGGAACAACGCTTAGAGTAAATGCACATGAGACAAGATCTCTGGAAATACATGGTAAAAACAAGCAATGGAACAACGCTTATAGAGTAAATACACATCAGACAAGATCTCTGCAAATATATGGTAAAAACAAGCTATGGAACAACGCTTATAGAGTAAATGCACATGAGACAAGATCTCTGCAAATGCAAGGTAAAAACAAGCAATGGAACAACGCTTATAGAGTAAATGCACATGAGACAAGATCTCTAGAAATACATGGTAAAAACAAGCAATGGAACAACGCTTATGGAATAAGTGCACATGAGACAAGATCTCTGGAAATACATGGTAAAAACAAGCAATGGAACAACGCTTATAGAGTAAATGCAAATGAGACAAGATCTCTGGAAATTCATGGTAAAAACAAGCAATGGAACAACGTATACAAAGATATTCCGAAAAGAAAAGTGGGTGTACGTGCGCAAAATTTTCTAATGCATCATGATTGATAAAATATGAAAATTCCAAAAGTCAGAGACATTTTCAATAGCATGAGGAGCGACCGTACTTAAAAGCATCTTTGTACTTAATCATAAGTATGATTATTTGAAGAAGTAATCATAAATAAAAAAAACTTGGCTTTCTGGATAAGTCTTATAAGTAAAAAAAAATGAATATCAAGAATAAACTTTTTATGGCAAATATGTATCATGTCGACTGAAAGATATTTGAATTATAAAGTGAATCGCAAATGTGAATTTTCGATATGTAAGGGTGTCAATTTTAGTATGTTGGAAAACACAGTGAATAATTTTTTAACCCTGTATGGTTTAATATTTCTTAAAACATTATCATGACATAACTAGAAAATAGCTGAATCGCATTTTAAAATAACGAAGCTCCTATTTTTGAGCAATCTTGTGCTGAATGTGCTGTTTTGTTCCTTCAAAATTATATCACACAGTATATCCTGCAGCTGTCTACAAGTTAGAACCTCAACATTTTAGCTGTATATATTTGTGATAGGACAAAAAATAACGGCAGCAGAATACCGATGGGACAAAGAACAAGATTACATAAACCAAAGTCCAGAGTCAAGGCGAAAGTAAGAACACCAGAAGACGGAAGACCAAAGACGCTACAAGACCACAAAACGCAAACACTACAAATACAACAATAAAAACTAAAGCACCAACAGTGTGAACTCTCACACTGAATGATATCAACTGCCCCGGAAGGATAAGCATGTCCTACTCTGTTAACAGCACCCGCCACACGGTCAATGAGGCATATATCTTTTTGAAAGACGTGTGAGGTAGCTGATTGGTTAATGTCATTTGCTATCCCTAAGACGAAACCAAGTAATGACCATGGTAATTGTTACTTCTCTAACCCTCAAACAGGCCAATGTTGATTTTTGAAAATCTTTTGTAATCACTTAAGCATTAAAATATGGACAAGGGTAGATTGGTACAACAAACATAATTAACGGAGACAAAACTTAAATTTAACAAGACAACACAAAAATCTAAAACACTGGCAGTGTGAACTCTCATAAAAACCGTGAGCGAAATCAGATGGTCTGGAAGGGTAAGCATGTTTGCTCTGTATAAAACCACTTTACACCATTTCTGCTCCTAATGTTACATTCAAGTCTCCATCATTCTACCTATAACGTTTAAATATGATATTGCCAGACAGGTTAAGCTTAAAAATAAAATCCACAATCAAAGCTTAAAGACAGCGGAGTCTTTTTTGCTGGCAACGTAAGTCAGCGATTGAAAGAACACTTAGTAGGTTGAATTTTGTTAATTGGCTGTCTTTATTCTGGTAAAATTTGAATTATTGAATTTTTCATTTTAGAATTTCCTCTTTTTTTCTTTTGTTTCTGTATTCGTTTGTCGATATATTTGTCAGTTATGTTCATGTTTGTTAATGATTTTGCATTCGTGAGACAATGTATAGTTTTTTGCCATCTACCAACTAGTTCTTTGTTTTTGTTTCATTTGAATTTACTCCCTATCCTTTCATTAATTATTTGTTAAAAACGAGTAAAATACCAAAGGAACAAGACATATAAATTACGTTATACGAAAAACAGAGACAAAAAACAAGATCACAGAATCAGAAATGACGTGAAACATCTGTAAAATGAAAAAGAGATTAAAACAAGCATAAAATTCAAAACAAAGGCATTAACGAAGAACTCATATTAAATCTGTCGCTCCTGAAATGAACACATGTTTTGGCAGTCTGACAAGAGATATATAGAGCAGGAGGGACCTACCTTTTTTTCAGAGAACCGGCTTTTATAGAAGTTCACACTGAGGGTGCTTTAGATTTTGAATTTAATCTTCTATAGTGTTAGTACGTTTGTGTAAATGGTCTCCTGTTTTCTTGCTATCTCAATTTAGCCTTGGTTTATACAATGCTTATACTACAACAAAAACACAACACGTTTCTAGTTAACTGTGATTTAGTTAATAAACATCAAAATAATGTAATAATTATGCTTATGAAATATTGTTTTAATCGTTGGTCAAAGCATTTGTTTAAATTGATGGTTATTAGAGTAAAACCGCTAAAATTGTCAACCTTTTTCTTATGAAAATCGACCTCATTGCTGCGTTTATCCCATATTAAAAAATGAAAACGCAATGTAAAATGTTCACATATAAAGTTACGTTAAGATCGACATTAAGGTCAAGGGTCAGGCTACAACCAATCCATAGAATTTTTAAAAATTTTGCACAGAGGTAGATATGAGTATAAGACATCAATAAATGTAATAAAAAAGGGGGGTCACCGAATTCGTTTTTATTCTACAGCTGCCTGAAAAATGACCCTAACATCATCAAAAATACAAAGAATATATAGGGAAATCAAGTTTATCACTGTTTCCATTATATCTTCTTACTGGATCCATAGATTTTGTTTAAAAACCGATATGTTATTCTTTTTTAATAATACAAAAAGTTGTGTAAAAAAATATGGGGGTCACCGAATTCGTTTTCTCTGTGGGAAACGTCAAAGTTGTCAACTTCAATGAAAAATACGCTGAAAAGGGCTGACGTCGTAAAAATGGACCAACGACGTCCTGACCATATGAATTGAGAAACTGACGTCTTAGTAAACCATTATGACAATTAAAATATTTAAAGAAAAACTCATTAGTAATTTATTGAATATTTAACTAAAATGTATAGAGTTAAAGAGGCTATAACAACTGAACATATTTTATGGGCATTTTTCAAATGAAATCAAATCAAATATTAATTGTCATATAAACTAGCATAATTTGTCACATTAACAAATAAAACTAAAACAAGCAAGTGAAAAAATTAACAGAGTTATGAGTCCCCTGTCCTCAATTCTAATGACCGTTTTAAAAGGGACCATATTTTTTCTACTTGCTTTATTATTGATGGGCATAGCAAAATTTTTATTCAGTTAACATAAGTGTATTTGACTTAATAAGTTCAAAACTGCCAAATCAATACGAATGACAAAGTATGCGAACATGACCTAAACTAGGCCAATACGGACTTTTCCATTTTGGCTAAGTCCAATATGAGGTCTCTAATAACTCCTCTTGATTATCATCTCTCGCTACGATAACATTAAAATGAGCGCCAGTAGTGCGTAATTTGTCGTCTGGTGCCTAGCAAGGTCTATTAAAATAAAAACTAAAGAAATGCTGGAAAACAATTGATACAATTCATGGAAATGAAGTTAATTAATAAAGGTATCGTAATGCTTTTCATATTGGCGTAGTTATAGATCCTCGGTAAGTCATATTGGCCTTCGGCTTGCGCCTCGGACCATCTTCAGATATGGCTAACCTCGGATCTATTAGAATGCCAATATGAAAAATGCATTATGCAATAATACTATAGTATGGTCATTTCGGCAACTCATGCCTCGAAAATAGCGCAATGGCCAAGCTAGAAAATACGGAACAAAAATCAGTGAAATTTTGACTAATAGCCAAGCGAGGAGTTATCGCCAAGCGTCTCTGGTTCTTTTTTTAATGTACTAAATTTCATCTGAATAAGCAATGTGTAAACACCTGAAATATATATATCATATACATTTATTAGGCATTTTAACAAAGATGACTGGAGCAAAATATTCGTGACCTTTGTCAATCAGTCGGTCTTCCATTAAAAGTTCCGAAAGCATCGATGAAACACCGTCTTTACCGCCTCTTTTTTATGCTGTCTGTAAGTGGGTCATTAGTAGACCGGAATTGGCTATCTTTGTTGGTATGGATTTGGTAATTACGAACGCGGATGATTGTAGAAAAAGGTGACAATCGGACATTGAATTCAAGAAGGCGTTTTGTGTAATGTTGTAATGTTGAAATGGTGAACTATTATTTTAACGATTTTACATCTCCAAGGCGTCGTGCGCCGCATCATACGTAATTTGGAGAACATCTGAACAAGGGACTACTTGTTATACTTGTAACCCTCCCACTTTCCTATCTGGGAGTAAGTCTCCAAAAAAGTGAGTGTATATGCAAATTCCACGCATTTAGCTTGAATTAAGAAGGCTGATATAATCGGCATCCTTTCTTTTTTCAGCAACAGTCATATTTGCAAATAATATACAGTTTCTGGTAACCAAGTGATAAAATTTTTAAGACTTTCTTTCTTTCTGTCCGTCAACATAATTTCGTCACTCCTATACAATATGTTCCCGTGCTGGATGAAGTCTATAACCTTTGATGCGGAGGCTAACATTTTTGAGTAAGTCGAATGTACTTGTACTTACAGAAAACGCCGTTATCCTTATTTAATACCAGCAAGCTGGATATCACTACAACGAATTCGACAACAAAACCGACTATTATAGGTATCGGTTTTGTTGTCGAATTCGTTGTTTAACATCTATAGATATCTTAAGATAGAGTTTCTGAGTTATAACGGTTCTATCATTTGATGGTTCACAGAACGGCGTTATACTATCGACTTTCACATCAGATGTCGCACGCCGTAATTCCGTCATATCGTGCATTTTCATACATTGCTATTGGACTGATTAGTTATTGCAGTACCAGTGGCCGTGCAAAATTGCGTTGAATGGTCTTTTTCTATGGGAAAATGCAATCTATATGGTCTAGATAGTCCGCCAAATCAAAAACATAAAAAGGACCTATAGAGGTACGGTTCCGCAGCTATTATTTTTAGATCAAATTTGCTCCCAAATTCATATTTTTAGGGGCTGGGCTCATTTTTCCTGTGAAACGGGTTCCCGTCACCCATTTTCTATCTAAAGTGTATGGGAGGCAACTCGAGTACAAAGTTACGTTCCTTCGCGCCGTTACAGTCCCCTCGTATTATGACGTTTTAAAGCCACAACGCGGCGCTTTATGCCTGTATCTTGACCTTAAGGAAATGATGAGACAATACCTTATAATATGTACATTTGCATATCGGCATTGTTTTATAATTATTAAATAACATAATACCGAAGTTGCTGTTAATTTGGATAATGCATATGTGCATGTCGGCAACTGATGCCTCTTCAGTGCAGATATAATCAAAATATTGGAAATCCATATACTGAAAAATGTGCAAAGTCTCATAGAGAACAAATTACCAATGAGATCTAAATAGAAAAGCCAAAATCAGCTAAGGACAGAGCTATGCAAGAGGGAGATACTCCTTAGTTTCGAACAGAATTTTATTAAATTAAGATTTTGCAAGGTTGCAAATAGATTGGGTTTTCGGGTCAGCACCGAAGAACTGACTACAGGGTTGGTGAATAGCCTCGGAGACTAACAGTCCACCAGCCGAGGCATCGGCCCAGTGGTAATAAATACTGTAATTGTACTTATATTCGCGGGTACTTATTTTCGCGAATATTCCTTTCTAGCCAAGTTTGCGTGTATTTAATTTCACAGAAGTGAGTGCTTTCCTTACAACTTTTATGTTAAATTATTACATTCGCGGGTACTTATTTTCGCGGAAAGTTGCCGACCGGAGGAAACAATAAATCAGTTACAACATCACTACATTTGATTGGTCAAGATGATCAGGTAGGGACACATTTATTCAATTTACCGTGTATGAAAACAAGAATTCGACATTGTTTTATAATCACTTTTTCAATTATTCATATTTTTTTTTCGTTGGATATTTAGAACTGCTATTTAGTTAGTTCAACTGGATTAATATATATGCACGTTTTGTACCAAATTATATATCAAAGATTCAAAGATTTAAATAAGACACCCTTAGTTTTCAAGAAAATACAAGCTATCCTTTTTCAGCACTAGAATTTTCTAAAAATCAGTTATCACGAAAACTCATTTTCAAAAACTTTGCATATAATAAAAAGCAAAAACAAACAAATAAATATCACTTACTAACAAGATACCTGGTGGACCTCTTGGGAAGGCAGATTTATAGATTTTCTTTAACTTCAACCTATCCAATCGTATAGAATTAAGATGCCAGAAACACTAAAATAAGCGAAAACCGAACCGTCAATTTAAAACGAATAATCCGAGGACAATGGAAACATCGGAAAAACAAAAACAGAGACAAAATACAGTCAAACACAGAAAAGAAAAATGACGACACACACACATACAAAGATGAACAACACGGACTAAAGTGTTGTGTGGCCTGTCATACATTAAGGATGCGTAGGAGTGTGGTGCAAAGAAAGTTGTGATAGACAGAAGTAATTGAGAGAATACGTTGCTCTTCAGTGCAAATAAATCTAAACGTTTGAAACACAAATTTACACCAGATTTAGAATACAACCAGTCAATGCAAAATCAGATGTGTGTCCTGAAATTCAGTTAATTTACACGCAATGTTTGACAAATCACATTCAGAAGTCATGAGAAAGACTCCAAAATGCCATTGTTTCTAATGACAACACATTTACCATACATAACAGTTACACCTGTACTAAACAGAATCTGGTATATGCTATCATATATTGGCAGTGTCAAAAGATATACGTAGGGCAGACCTGCCGCGGACTGGGTGACCGCTTTGCGGAACACATTCGCTCTGTCCGTAATAATACGGATTGCCCAGTCGGCAATCATTGCAGACTCCCTAACCACTGTCCACAAGATATGCAAGTAACAGTGCTAATAAAATTACTTGGAGGCCAGGACAATATAGATGCGTTATATTCAGATTGGGTACTTTAAAACCAAGTGGGTTTAAACGTAAAACAATCATTCTATGACTAAAGAGTCTTAGTGTCGTATGATTTTTCAGGGGCTAGTATGTTGCTACTAGTGTACACACAATGTCAAAGATGTTTTGCGTGTATGATATATACTTTTAAACTATTACTTCATTCTTCAAGACGCACTTGAGGACGACAGATCTGTCGAAATAAATCGGTCGACCTTTTTATTGTTTCTACTCTATGTTTTTTTTTGTAACTTTATGTTTTATTTTAGATTTTAAATTCATACCTTTTAACATCTTACATGCTCATGTATCTCGTTATTTTGTTACTGATCATTATTGAATGTGGTTTCGTCTTAATTGATTAATTGAATGATCCTTGTCGTCAGTGAATATCCTTTATTAAATGAAGAAAGGATAAGAGAAAACACTTACAATGGCCGAACATTACAATCACACGCCACAATCAACCAGGGAACTGCACAACAAAAACATTAAAATTACAAAAGACAAACATAGACAACGATAGGAACTCGGGATAGCCGGACTTGGCCGGCACTAGCAACAGCTAGTGGTAGGTTTAAACCGGTTTATGGGTGCCCAGGCCTCCCTTTATGTATGTTGTTATTAATAACTGTATAAAAAGCGATATAAATGTTATATACACGTTTATATGATTCTACGTTTTATTCCGAATATATATATATATGACTTTTAGTTATTTTTTTGTGTCAGTATTTTTGTCAACAAATGTTTTAGATATCGTTAAAAGAATATCCTAACTAAAGCATTTTCATAAAATGATAATTTTGACTACACGTAATCAAAATAAGGGAATGCTTCAAACTATAATTTATAAAGTCGTTGAGTACACAACACAAGAATTTCTTATACAAGTCATGAATATATCATCATCAGGTCATTTCTTACGTAATCAAGCCACAGGTGAAAATTGTTTGTTGGCACAATCAACATCTGGGGTGACTGTCAAAGGGTCATAAAACAATTGAACCATAAACAGTCTGGTATATTCAAAATTAACATTTTTAGAATTTTTCTTGATTTTAAACAGTAATAAATTGTTCATTTTTAAAAGTGTTTGTATTTGAAAATATTAACAAACAAACAATATGATTGACAATTAATGTTGTTGGGTCATCACAATCTAGCTGTCGCCATATTGTCTGGTGTCTGATGTGGAATAAGTGAAAACGACGATTTTCAAATCGATCTTGACGAGAGAAGATCCCAGTAGCCCATTTGATCTATTTTTAACAGATAGTTGTACAAATATGACGAAAAAAGAAAAAACAAAACATCAAAAACTAATATATTGCAATGTTTAATTTCGACTCACATTTACTTACATGTAAAAAGATAAGTAGACATTTACTCAGGATATGACCATCGTAAAAATCACATGAAGTTCTACTGTAATTTGTCTTTTGATGCAACTTTTGGTTATACTGTAATTAATACATGTACTTGACTCAGCATTCACTAAACTGCCATGCTGATAACCAAAGAGGTCCTCTGGGTAGCTGTGAAATGTTTTGACGAAAATTGTCTTCTACTTCATAAGTGTTTCATGCTGCATATATAGTCCCAGGTTTAAATAACAAAGCTCCATTGAAAATTGTGTAATATTTCTCTATAACTTGCTTGAATACAACCATTGATTATGATATTGTTAATACAGGATTCCGGCACAAAAAAGAGCAGTTTGACGTCCAAAATTTGCACAGCTGTAGACAACATTACAAACAATTTACCGGGATATTTCAGTCTGACATTTTACCAGAATCTACCATGTGACATATACATCTTCTTACAATTTAGAATTTTTTTGAAATGTTGAAACGCTGACTGAGTCACAGCATGCCATTTCGATCTGAATTCACAAATAAATGTTTCTGACCTTTTTAACTGGTTCGCCATTGGTTCATTCTCCACTTCATTCTTCGTACATGATACAAAGGGTGCGTTCAAGAGAGCGAAACATAATATTGCGATTAAAATCTTCATTTTTATAAATGTTGAATCTGTTGACTATCGTCTCTGTATTTCTACAGTTAAGGATTGTCGCCTTAGACATTCAACCTTATATGGACACTGTATGTAATTACGTTATTACACGGATTTAACTATCTGTTAAGCAGGTGTTTACGTAAACAGCATCTGTGAGTTTCACAAACAATACAATAACCGTGACTAATGAATCAATTTTCAATAAATGAGTATAATTTTTGACAAATATGCAGAACAAAGACACTGAAACAGCTTAGGGCATGAGAACTACTACGTCTAGTAAGTTTAGTTTAATAAAACATATTTTTATTTACATAGAATACAAGATGGGGCTAATAACACAATTACCGAACAGGGTTGTCAAGAGCCAAAATCCATGAGAGAAAAAGACAAAAAAGGTGGAAACCATCGCACAAATTGTCAACCACAATGGTCCTGACTTCGAAAGGTCATTTCAAAATAAATGGTGGGTCAAACCGGTTTTATGGCGAGTCAATCCTCCCCTTCAATTTCGGTACAGTCAAATTGCAATTGTACAGCAGTTGCTGTCTACGACATCTCAATAACGTTTGCTGTCCAATTGCTATTGAGAGGACGTAGACAATTAAAAGAAATGATCATCCCAGTACTAAGTAAAAAAATATTGAATCAAAGTTTGACCGAAAATTCAAATTTTTCCACAAGGGACTGATATCTATTACAGAATTTTTCTAATTATCGTACGATAATACGACGGATTTTTTTATTAACAAGGCGATCACGAAGATAACTATGTCTAATGAGAAAGTCTGTATAATGTGTGCTGTAAGCTGGAGAAGTTGAAATATTACAGTCCATGTTAGGAAAATTGATAATTGTAGTAAATTTTATACCGAGATTACCATTTTCGTCAAATTCGAGATGTAAGTCCAAACATGATGTAAATTTAGTACTTTTATCGTTTCTTATATCTCTAGTTTTGGCGGATTTATTAATGAGATCCATTTAGCAAAAGGTGCTTTATTGATGGAAAGAACATTATCAATATATCTATAAGTGAGATTGAAAGATCTAGCACCTTTTATTTAATGGTCTTTTACGAGTCCCTGAAGACTTTCAGTCTCGTAAGAATATAAAACAAGTAGATGAGCACAATAAGTGCCAATTGGTACACCAACTTTTTGTGGATAAATAGCATCTCCAAATGAGAGAAAAATATTATCAATTAGAAAATCAAGCATACTGAACACATGTTTATCATCGTAGCATTAAAAAAAATGGACAAAAGTTTGTTTGTTTTTTTAAAACAGAGAATAGACGATATTCCACTTTCAAATTTTTGGGTAATTGTCGACATCTTACCCCGAATCTACTGGAAACTGGTACCTGACGTCAGTTGAGCGTAATCTAGGAATTCTCCTATTTATTATCTTGACCTAAAATAAATTGGTTGGAAATGACCCGCCTAAAATATTGATTTATGACATATTCGGCATTTTTCAAATCATAAATACCTTTCATATGTTGATTGAAGAATTTATTCCCTTTGCCCTCATACAGCGGGACGCCATTTTTACCCCGTTTGACCTTTTTGACTCGCCATTCTAATAACCGGAACGTTCCGGAATTGGACTTTTGGAAGAACGTTTATTTATTTTGTTAAAACACTTATGAAATATATTGTTATCTACACTTAGCAAAGAAAGGATACGGAGTTAAAACACGTAAGATCAAATTTCTACAAATACATGTTCTTCTACATCTTGAACTTACGATTGGGCCCTCAACAATGAGCTTTGATCATATCTCATTAAGAGTTTAAGAATGATACTACCGATTTTTACTGAAATTTATGATGATTGTTTCCCAAACCTATCGGTAAATTTAAAAAATTCAAATTTGGGGTTCTTCAGTGCTAAATTACAACGTTTTAGAACAGAGTTGCACTCTTTTAACACTAACCCTATACGATAGTGCTTAATTACAACGTTGAACTCTATTAACATGTACTATATTCCAGAACAACGACTTTTGAATTTTCAACTTCTTACGAAGCAAAATTTTGACACGAAGCAGCTTTTAATGTTGACACTGTAGGCAATTTGTTTCAAATTTATTACTGTTTTCAACTTTTTGTCTTTCTCTTGGCCATTTTATTAACATATTCATAATTTAAAAATGTCAGCTGCATTGATTTTTCATTTACATATCTCGATTGGAAAAGTTTGGCTATCTACCATAAAAGTTATCTTTAATCTCTATGATTTTATTTTTCTAGAAATTTATCAAGCCGTTATACTTTCTTTGTGCAATTCAATAGAATTTTTAAGACTTTTGCTACAAAACTTAAAGAGGTGACGCGTTTTCAACATTTTTCAGTCCTTTTATATCCCTCTTCAAAATAAAACATGTAAACACTAATATAACCTGTATAGTACACCACGTAAAATTCTTGTTTTATCGTTTTAACCTAAATTTCATGTTTTGAGCCATAATTCTATGTAGATAAGTTAGATATACTACAATTTGGTACCAAATTAAAGCTAATTTAATTGTGATTAAAAGTTGGAAAATAAGGCCATCAAAGTCCATAAAATTTTGACTTTTTGTATAAAATTTTTGAAAAATGGAATTTTTAATATTCTCAATTTCGACTATCTGACTTTTGGATCGTACAAATTGTGGATCCTATGGGATATCTCTTTTCCGGGTGAAAATAGATCTTTCTCTTCACGACTAAAGTTTGTGTTTCTCAACGGATTTTACTTTATTAACGGAATTGACATGTTCAACACCTGAGCACGGCGTGCATGTGTGTTTTAAAAAGCGGGCGATGCTTTCTCTACAGGTACACCTGATCTCACTCATGGTTTTTATTGGAGTCCGTGTTGTTCATTTGTATGTGTGTCTTCATTGTTGAATTTATAACTAATAATAATCGATGTAATAATGATTTATTATGATATGTTAGCAATAAATTGTGGAAAAAAATTAGTTTCAGACTTATTGTTGGTTCACAGAAGCGCCCTCCCCTTAAAGTTAATGGAAAATTTTATTATTCAGGCTCTAAATGATAAAAAGAAATTGTCTTTTGCAAATTCTTGGGTTTATTTCACTTAAGCTGAACACAGGAGACCATTTAAGTACATTTTAAACTTTTTAAGAGGTCTCTCTTTGGCCCCTCTACTTAAATTTTCTGCAAAATGGGAGTTTCCGTTTTTCAGAATTTTTGCTGTTTTGACTCAGGCGATGTATTACTAAATACTTCATGATTTTGATATGTAACTTGAAAAGGTTAATAAAATATCATTTCATCATATATAAGCTATAAGAAAATATGCTTTTAAAGATTTTAGACTAACTACACTCTCATAAATTGCAAACATATTACCCCTTCAAACAAATATTTAACACAATTTATTTCATTTTATTCTGCTTGAAAAGCTTAAACATAGCATAAAGGTCAAATGACTTATCATTTCAAGCACCAAAATACACAGAGACTTCCATATATATAACAAATAAGATCACGGGCGTAGTTTATTGGCAGTTTTAAACAATTCAACTTTTAATTTTGTAAAATAAAGAAATGCTGAAAATTCCCATTTTTCACGAAAATCGCCAAAAATATTCGATTTTACCCATATTTTAGTGCTAAAATACTTTGAGATTAGGTCAGTAAATGGCTGTTGAAATGCGAAATCATGGTGTCATTCATGCAACATTGTCATATACAACATCCATTTTGCGTGTTCTGATTATTTTCATGCAAACATCGACAAAAAAATTGACAATTTAAGGGAAAAATTTTGGGGCAGGGGTAAGTTTTATGGATTCAGGAAGTTTATATCACATCAAAATTGCTACAATTTGTACTAGTTGTAAAGAAGATATTATGTACTTTCATTTATACCGACTTTTCATGAATTTGAAAAACCGAAGTTACTGTTAATTTACCTTCTGCATATGCCCATTTCGACAACTTATGTCTCATCGGTGCAGATTAATGAGCAAAACAGGAACAAAACTGTGGAAAAAGATATATTTTATTTGTCTATTTCAAAATGATAGTTTGGTCATTCAAACATGGTGTTAACATTGTGTTAACATGTTTCATTTCTATGAAAGGACATTAAAAGAATAAAAAAAATTGCAAGAATTATGAAATGAAAAACACACTGGATTCTATAAGCCATTGAACTTACACAATTTCGAAAAAATCGTAAAATTTACGCCAAAATTTTAACAGAATAGGCAAAGATTTTTTTAATTTGTATAACGTATCTGGTAAATAAATGGTACTAATAAGGAATAATTTGAATTATAGAAATCATACGAATGTAGAATAATTTTAAAGCTTATATCATATAGGCAATCATTTTTTACCACTTCTTCTTATAACTGAGAGTTACCAATCAATAATTTGAAGCCATTGAAAGAAAACCTTTGGTCAAAAACGAAATTTTCCCAAATTTCGTTGCGTGGGTCTTAGAAGCGGCCCTGTTCCAACATTGCATACAGGTTATACCCATGTTTACCTGTTTTATTTTGGAGAGGGTATGTAAGCGGATGTAAGTGGCGTGGTTCATAAAAAGGGGTGCACGGGAGTTATTCTTACCCATGGATGGTCATGAGCTCAAATTAAAACACAGTATCTTACCATTTATCTCAATCATTTAAAATGTTTTTTTACCTTAAAGTGTTTAGAGAACTCACAAGTAAAATGAAGGAAATATAAGAATATGGAAGTGTTCAAAAAAGGAGTTGGGAAGACTCACAAGTAGAAATGAAAGAAAACGAAGAAAATATAAGTACATGGTTATGTCGAAAACTCCCATAAAGCACTCATATTGGACTAATGGGCCCATATCCCTGTTAAATCCCTGCAACTGAGATAAGAAAAAGCAAATTAACTTGAGCAATATTTCAGCTGGTAAGTAACATCGTGTCTTTCTAAACACGAGCATGACCTCCAGAATGCAGTCTGTATCAGTTTTTCCTTATACATCCTTCCTACCTCGAAATACATTCGGACGCAGTCGAGCAATAAAACTTATTTATCTGAGGGGGAGGGCGAAGATTTGTATATTAGTGATATCCATTGATATAATAAAGCAATCAGACAAGGTAAAACTCTAGCTCTTTGAACTAATTTCATTTCACATCTACTTCAGCCTCAGCGAGTGAATTTTTATTTTTTTTAAATAACCTGTCACTGAACAGTCTGAAAAAAAATTCTTCATAAACCCCTTAATTAAAGGAAAATATATTTCATAATTAAAGGAAAAAATGCCTTGTGGCTTGGTTTTATTATGTCTTGAGAAATCTAGAAACAGGATATTATTGGTAAAAATATAACCGTGAACGCACAAATATTACCGTTAAGTCATTAAGCCTATTTTGTTTACCGTTTATCGTTGAAAGGATGGCTACGCCTATTCCTATCCTCGTAGAATCGCTAAAAAATAGTTCTAAAAATTCCATAATTGTATATTGAATAAATATTATAATTTTTGATGCTATAGATTCTGTGTTTGTACTAGCTTTGAGACGTGTAACAGAATGTGAAAATAACAACAGCTGAAGTATACAGTGATAACCGAACATATCAAAATAGTATTGAAAAAACTATTAAATTACTATGAGTTATTTACTCTTTGTAAATGAATATGAATAATTTCCGGCAAACCTTATCAAATATGTAACAATATATGTTCTATATGTGCTCTGTGTTGTCTATCGTTGTTGTTTTTGTCTTTATTTTTGTCTTTCGTCGGGCTACTTAATGACAAATATTTGTAGCCAGACATTGCCCGGTTTTACTTTTTTCTCATTGACTGCCCCCAAAATGTGTTGCTTCAATGACATAGTTAAGCTGCGATCGATGTGGCTCAACATTTTTGTCAAGAATACCGCTTACGTGCACGCTGGGGGCCTTCTTGATCTCGCTTGAGGGATTGAATATATTGTTGCAGACCCTAGGGCGACATTAAGATGTGACAGGAATACAAGCCCTGTCCTTGATAAACTGGAGTTTTTATGTATCATGTGCGTTTTTGTCACATGTACATTCACTCCATATCCATTCATTTTTTCCATACTTGTATGTATTATTTGTTATTGTTACCTGATATGTTTACTATTTTTGCATTTGCGTGGCCCCTGTTGGCGTAATTTGCAAATTAATTTATTTATTTATGATATAATGGACTTCTATAATAAACAAATTACTTAACATACGAAATGCACGTTTGCAGTTCAAAGAAGTGAAGACATGGAAAACAATAAATATAATCACATTCTAGATAAAAATTAAACGTCCAAAAACAAAACTACAGTAGAATACCGATGGAACAATACACAAGATTACGCCATCAAAGTTCAGAGACAAGGCGAAAAAAACAGAACACCAGAAGACGGAAGAATAAAGAAAATACACACCCAAAACACATAAACACTACAAATACAACACTCAAAAGTAAAGCACTCACAGTGTGAACTCAAAAAAAGAAGAGTAACAACGATTGCTCCAGAAGGGTAACCTTGTCCTGCTCTATATTCAGCACCTGTCATACTGTCAGGGTAAAGTCAAATCGGTAGTCATGGATCTAGCCGAAAATGTCTCTTTACATATGTGAAACCGACATCTCATATCTATGTATGATGTCGCGGTGACGGTCATATAAATTCTGTGACTTTAAGGACTTTAAGTAATGCTGGTGGCATTTTTAACTTAATATGGGGTAAGCTCATTGTTGAAGTCCTTATATCTCTTTATGATGTCGTGGTGACGGTCATATAATTTCTGGCTGGATTAAAGCCAGTAACAAATTTTCTTGCATTTGACTCGATGAGTGCTCTCTGATTGTTTATATGTTGTGATTTTCTTGTATTACTCTTTTTGTCAAGGAACGAATGGCAGCAATTGTAAGAATAACTTTGCCAGTTATTTTTTTTAATATCAATCTGTAAATGGAATCGTTGAAGCGTTGTTCGACAATAAGCAAAGATTTCCGCTAAATGTGATGCTGGGGACAGTCTTTAACTTAATATGGGATAAGCTCATTGTTGAAGTCCTCATAGTTAATTCAAGATAGAAAACAACAATAGAAGTGTCATTCCAGTGCTTGGTTTTACCATGTCTCCATATCCTTTCAATATTAATGAAGAGCAATCGCTTATATTATTTACTGGTGACGATAGGCCTGTATTACATTTGTGCTTTTAATTTTGTTGACTAGGCCATGGTTTGGTTGTTACTTAGCATGAGGTTTATGATACTATGTCACCGAATAATATGACTCTCTTCTTTCGCTTTGGAAACAAAGCTATGTAGTAATTCCCACAATATTTTTAGCACATGCATATATTTTGTTTCACAAAAGGACATTCGTAATGTACAATTTCACATTTTATTCACCCAATATCCATTTACTGCGTATTTGAATAAAGTTTTAAATAATGAATCAACCCAAAAGCCACATCAAATAATGAAAATAACAAGAGGCTCCCAAGAGCCTGTATTGCTCACCTAGCACGTGATTTACATAGACATTTTATGTTAAAGAGCCCTTATATATAATTAAACTTTAAATCCAATATCGCTAATTAGCTAAAGGGGAGAAGACCTCTGTTAATTTAACATTGGGCCCATGGCAAAAACTAAGTTCCCCGCTGACTGCCATTTTGGATATCGCGCTGACCTGAAAAACACCTTTTTGCAAGGGACCACTCAATGACTATTGCGGCCAAGTTTTGTTCCAATTGGTTCAGTACATTCAGAGGAGAAGATCTTTGAATGTGTTTTCCCATAGGGTCCAATGTTTAAACTATGTTTCCCCCTGGCGGCCATCTTGAATATCGCGCTGCCCTGCAAAACACATTTTTTGCAAAGGACCACCTAAGGACTATTGTGGCCAAGTTTGGTTCCAATTGGCCCAGTAGTTTCAGAGGAGAAGATCTTTGAATGTGTTTTTCCATAGGGTCAAATGTTAAACTATATCCCCGCTGGCAGCAATGTTGAATGCAGAGCAATCCTGAAAAACACCTCTTTGTAAGGAACCACCCAAAGACTATTGTGGCCAAGTTTGGTATCAATTGGCTCAGTAGTTTCAGAGAAGAAGATTTTTGAAAATGTTTTCCCATAGGGTCCAATGTTAAAACTATGTTTCCCGCTGGCGGCCATCTTGAATATAGCACTGACCTGAAAAACACCTTTCTTGCAAAGGACCACCTACAAATGTAACGACTATTGTGGCCATGTTTGGTTCCAATTGGCCCAGTAGTTTCAGAAAAGAAGATCTTTGAATGTGTTTTCCCAAGGGGTTCAATGTTAAAACTGTGTCCCCCTCTGACGGCCATGTTGATTGTAGCGCAATCCTGAAAAACACCTTTTTTGTAAGGGACAACCCAAAGACTATTGTGGCCAAGTTTGGTACCAATTAGCTCAGTAGTTTCAGAGAAGATCTTTGAAAATTTTTTCCCATAGGGTCCAATGTTCAAACTATGTTCCCCGCTGGCAGCCATCTTGGAAATTGCGCGGACCTAAAAAACACCCTTTTTGTAAGGAACCACCCAAGGACTATTGTGACCGAGCTTGGTTCCAATTGGCTCAGTAGTTTCAGAGAAGAAGATCTTTGAAAGTGTTTTTCCATAGGCTCCAATGTTAAAACTATGTTTCCCGCTGGCGGCCATCTTGGAATTCGCGCAGACCTTAAAAACACTTTTTT